>LPNX010913622.1:3805-50906 GCA_001517045.1 Pseudotsuga menziesii | reverse complement strand
GACTATAGTTTCGGTACTCTCAATTCTCTCTCATGCTTTCAATGTCTCAATGGTTCCTTATATAGCTTTCCAAAGTGATACTGAAAGGTCGAATCCGTGCGATCTTAAGGCATATGGAAGGCCAGGAGTCATATGAGTCGGATTCAAGTCAAGGAACGGTCCAACAGTTTTGGATTATGCACACATCCCGATGTATGCGGCTATAGAGGGAATAACCGCGTATGTACGCGGTTATCGGGGAAAAGGACGCGTATATCATTTTTCTAATGTTTTTAGGGATGGTCGATGATACATCAAAAGAAAATAAATGGTCCATAGGGAATAATGAGTCTGCAGCGGGATAGGGGAAGGCCATACAATGTGTGATTCACCTAGTGTGGTGAAATCCGCTATAACAATAGTATGTGTCATTTGATAAACATATAACAATTTTTCTGCAAGAGAGGGCACGCAGAGTACATTCTTGAACTCACCATGCTAGATTTTAATAGAACCTCTACCTGCTGCTGCCATCTGTGAATTATCCCCCATATGAATGCTATGTCCTCTTGAGAGATCCAGAGTGGTGAAGGATTCCTTGGAGGAAACCATGTGGTTGGATGCTCCAGAATCTATCAAGTAAGCTTTCGAGTGAGTGAGGCTTGCCTTCAAGGCACAGAATCTCTCATGATATTCTGTCGGTTATCCAACATAATAATTATTTGCTCATTGCAGGAGGGCAATATTGTTCTATTCAATGAGTGTTGACAGTTGGCCAATTGTCTTCTTCATGCACTGGCTCTCTAGATGAAAGCCTCTCATACAATATGGACATTTAGTCTTCTCGAATTTTTTCTTTTCATCGGAGCCTGAGGCTCCATCGGAAGATCTCTGATTCTCCTTTGGCTTCGAATCAGTGGATTCGACTCCTTCTCGTTGTGATTCCCCCTTGCTTGCACATTTTTTGAGTCTGTCATCAATAGTTCTTGATTCTTGGAGTCTTGAATCACTCCCATTTGAACTAATTTATCTTTCTCTTGTATTAAGGACTCAACAAAAGCATCTAGAGAAGGCATATTCCAATTGGGAATGGAAGCTCTTCCGAAATCAAATGTAGAGATAAAGATTGATTACTCAGAGCCAAGCTTGGTCAGTACAGACAACACAAGCTACTCATATTTCCTCTCTAATCCACATTGTTTGCATTGCAGTACTAGTGAGTTGTATTTTGTGAAGAATTACTGAATAGATTCGAAACTACTGGGTTGTAAGGAAATGAGATCATTCTCCAATATGTACCCTCGAAGCTCATCTTGTTTTCCAAACAAAGGTTCAAGCTTATCCTAAGCTTCCTTCGGAGTCCTTATTCCCTCAAGGTGGAACAAAATATCCCGAGAGATATGAGTGCACATGAAGCCAAAGGCCTTATCATGTTGATTAAAAAATTTGTTCTTCTGAACATGCTGTCGGGGCTCAGTTTATTTGCCCATAGTCATCCTATACATGCCAAGATTGCACAAGGATGCCTGCATATCTGCCCTCCAATTAGTGTAGTTGAAGGGTGTAAGGATTTGAGGTATAAGAGTTGAAGAATCCATTTTTTTGTATGCTAAACAATCAATTCCTCTAGAAGATACATAGGTACTTGCAAATAACAATGCAAAAACCAAATTCTATTTGCAATCATGTCACTTTCAATCCTTTCCACCTCGACATGTACACTTTATCAGAGTCCATCACACCTGCACAGATTTCTTTGGATGAATCCAGAGTTAGAAAGGCAAAAATTACAGGATTTATGTGGAAACTTGGCTGCTTCTGGTGTACAGTGGAGATCAGACAAGACTTGTTACTAGCCTGAACAATGCTATGATACCATGTTAAATTTGTAAACCATTGATCTATAGGAAAATATGAAAGTTTTAGGATGGGAATTAAGCAGTGGAATAATCAAAGAGAATGTACACTGAACAAGAAATTTATGCCACAAATTTCAAATAAATCGGACAATAATTGCTCAGATAATCACAACATTAATCTTCATTCATTCATCAATAATACAATGATTATACAATAAATAGAATTCAAATTCCATGGATAGGATTCAAATATACCGGCTCAAGTTGATGGAATGACAAACTAAAGATGACTGAATAACTAACTAGGTGTGTCTAAATCACTGCGTGGGATTCACTAGTATAACTCCTGATGTCTAAACCAGTCTACAATCAGTTAAACTAGTTAAACCAGTTAAAATGACGAGGTAGGTGGAAAAAGGTGCCACTTCCCCATGCAACCATGCAAAATTGGTGCTAGACTAACTGCAAGTGATCTAACTAATTGTAACTAGAGGTTGACTCATCATAACTTCCTACCTACCACAACCAACTAATGGAGGCTGCTGGTGGCACTGAGAGTGGGATCCTATAATGTAGGGATTGGTCTCAAAGGCACATAAACTCATACCTGAACATGCAGTAAGTGGCGGTTAACTTCTATATGTGTTCCCCATGCTCTAGTACAGTAATAATTTCTCCCTAAGTTAGGAAAGATGATCAATTAGATTATATATGTTCAAGGGAGGATTACATAATTCTAATAGGTATCAGCTCAAGGAGAATTTTTGATGTATAAAAGGATGTTTTGTAATGAAAATGGTGTTGGAACCCATGGGAGTGAGACTCATTTTGTAACAGATCTTTCAAGTTAATAAAATTGTATAGCCAATTAAGCATTTTTTTGTATCATAGACTCTCATGCTATTATCTTCGAGTTTGTACTTCCTTATTCTCATGTGAATGTGTTTCCTATTATCTTTTTCGATTGTGTTGTATCCCATACTTGAATAAGTTTATATTGAATTAGAATTCATAATCATATGCTATGGTTCTTTGATTTCAAGTATTCACAAACAATATTCCTCTAAAGTTAATATTTGATTAATCTTTTATGCCCATATTAATGGACTGCTCATTTTTATTCATTACCACCAGAAAATCAAGAAATTGACTGTAAAAGAGTGACTATCCCGCTGCTGTGGGGAAATTTCATTGCAAAGCACTGTCATTTATTGTAACTTATGATTTTGACTCCATGCCCAATGATACCCACTTGTTTCAGCCATTATATTCATTAAAATTGTTTCTTTAAAAATATATTTGGCCTTTGTATTTACTTATTGAGAGATCCCTCTCTGGTGGGAAAGAAGCCAACTTTCCTCCTTAAGATTGGTTTGTAAGGTTACCTTGGAACTATCCTTATACAACCAAATGATAAATTCTAAGTGATAAATCCAATATCCAAGTAACAATTTTATTTTGTCTTCTGTGCATATGGGATTCTTCTTTTGTCTATATGGATCCATTTTGTACAATGCTTTGGATTGCTTTGAGAAAATACAACACTATAACGCACAGGTTGTCATCATGATTTGTTTTAAATTATTTTCTTACACATAATATTCAATATCAATATTATGCTTAACAATATATATAATAGTAATCCTCGTAGACAATTCTCTCAAGGAATCTTTCGTAGCATGTTCCCATTGATGAAACAAATTGTATTTCCAAACCATGCATTAATAATATATAGGAAAATGATAAAATATGCAGTTTGAAGAAGAAGAAACAATGAATATAATGAACCTCAAGACTTCTTCTATTCCACACATTAAGATACTTATTTATACATTAGTACGATAGCTTAAATATTTCATTGAGATAAGAACCCATCAACATCTATCCATATAAAACATCGATCCCACTCTTAATATTATGGACCATTTTATCTTGTTGTGACTTAACTACTACAAGGCCCTTCTTATTTATTTTTATTATCTCTCTTGTCCATCCTACCCTTGGTGATCATGCCCATATGATGTTATTTACATCAATGATCATATTTTTTCTGCACAAACAACCCATTGTTGGTTTTTATTTAAGCAATTTCTATACAACACCTTGAGGTCCTTTGATGCTCTTATTGGATTTCACCATTGCACCTATACTTTGTAAGACTCAATAGTAACATTTGAATCAAGATAAATATCACCAATTTCCCTACCCAACCATATGGGACAATCTAGCTCTGCTGACTGCACAATGACCGTTTCCCTTTACATCATTTACCGCTGGAATGAATTGATCCCTAGGGCTATTGCACACAGTTCCAACATAGAAATCTTGAAATGTAGGAACATTTTATTTCAAGTAGGCATCCATAATTTTAGGTGAGGATTTTGTAGGTGCACTGTTATTTATATCCTACCTTATCAACTATCAGATATTAGTTTCTGACATATCAACACTCTGGAAGGGACTATCCAAAGATTTATATATAACCTCCCAATAACTGAACTTGGGACACCAAAATTGTTCACCTCCGTTTTCAATCCCCCACATCCATACTAAAATATATGTTTCTATTCCTTTTTTTGTCGTCCATGTCTAAAGATATTTTTATTTTCATATTTAATAACCCAAGATGCCCCACCAATAAGTCTGCATAACCATACGGTAATGTACACCACATATGAATAGGATATGACCACTTTTAAACTCAAAGTGATGCCCTACATTGCATGACTGGAATGTTATCTATGAGATGAAATCTAAAAATGTGCCATTTTTTGATATTGATGATCTTGGAATTGCAATCCAAAAGGCAAAGTTTCAAAAAATTCTTAAGATAAAAAAATTCATGAATCAAATAACAAACATAGAAATTATTATCTTCACATGTCCTATAAGTATCTATAATCTATGAGAGTGAAGATATATCCTTGCGTATGAACTTTGTTGATCATCTCCCATAATTTCCATTTATGTATTCATGGGAATATCCAATCAGGAGGAATCCAACTTCGACAATCTCAAACACTCTCCTTGATGTTAAAAGAGGTAAAACTACAAAGGCAAAGCAATTTTTTTCTATCTCCTAAACAATTATCCATTGCAACAACAATATGGGTGGTAGTTTTTTATTTGACATGCATAGATTTATATCATCAACACATATAAAATGTTGCATACAATATTGTTTGTATATCACACACTTTTAATATGACTATGATTGCAACATAGCATAATGAAATTGGTGCTTAGATGTTCCACTTTTGCAAATAATATCTCCACATAAATAAAACATTGGTTGTTCAAGAGTCCTTATACATTTAACCAAGGATGTCACAATGAAATTTGATCCCATCTTTTAAATGGAGAGGTTGAAATGGCCATATCCCCTAGTCTTGTGGCCATACGCAAACATACCAGTCAATGATATGGGAAGATTCATAACATTACTAAAATCCTTTTCTTTCTTACCCATCCTTGGAATGGAAGTCTTTGACTTATCCATTTTGTCATGAACAATACTTAGATAAGAGTTTTGATTTTTATGTGAAGCTAATTTGTGAGAATAATACACTTGGATACAAGTCACAATATATTTATTATGGGTGACATGATGTCCTCACATCCTTTCCACCTCAGCCAAATCAATAGTCCTTTTTAGCTTATCCTGTATTGTAATGCACTCATTACACCTTGCAAATAAGTTGTTTTTCAATATTGCAATGCTTAGAAATTATTTTCTCATTACTTTGCTAAAGGAGGATTGCGATACTAGATGCAAACCAATATGTTCGATTTATTCATTTGCCATTTTTCGTAGCAAACTATGGGACATATTAGATGGAAATAATTTAAGGTTTTTCCTTGTTCCATATTCAATGGTTAATCATGCAAGATGTGGATATTTATTTGAATTTTCTTCTACAATTTTATTAATACTAGCTACCATTGCAAAAATATTTGACCTAGATTTTTTCAATCCACTGTTACCATGCACAACTCTCATACCACCGTTCAATAACATATTTTTACAATTGTAAAAAATGCATTTTTTTTATTCCGTGGCATTTTGATAGACATCTACTGTGTCCAATCTCATTGTAAATAAACTTATTCTTTTCTTGTCTCCTTATTTAACATATACCCTCTTCTTGAATTTCCATTCATATGATTAAATTTATTCACACATTCAACTATCAAATGAAGTGAAATTTTTGATATAGAAAATTTGAACAACATTTTTCAGTGACAATTTTTGCAAAGAATGTAGCTTCATCAATTACAACTCCATAAGGTGAGCTTGACTTTATTTTATAAAGTATAGTTCCAGCTTTCCGCTTTACAAAATTGTATGGCCTTATTGTCTTAAGTTTGACATTTGTAAATTACAATTGGAAGTACCCAAAAACACCATTTGCAAAAGACATTCTTTAACAATCTTCCAAAAATTGACCATGTATTCTTCTATTGTTTGTTTTTAGTATGACATCAAAAGGAACATAATTGAGGTCAATAAAATGGGTTGCTGACTATTTTACAAGAAAACCTTCAAATAAACCGAAATCCTCACAATCGCAGAAGACTTTTTGAATTAAAATACCAAACTCACTACACTCTAGTGTTTTAAATTGTACTATATATCCTTCAAGAATACTTGAAACCATTCTCCAAGCAATATAACTTAGATTTAAAGAATATTGATGTATCAAATTAACCCTCTATCCCACAAACTTGATATTGTGATTTTGAATTGATATTTTCCTTGCATCTTCAAACTGATTATTGTTTTCTATAGACAATAATGTCCTTGTATTAGTTTTAATTTTTAATTTTTTTAATTAGCCATAATACAATACTTCCACTACTTATTCATGGAGAGTATTCCATACAAGAAAACACCACTTCATGCTCCAAACATCAAGGAGAAATAACCCAAAAATGTTCCTCAAATAAAATATTTCTCATTGACATTTGTTAAGAATCCTATTTAAATACAATCCTTGCATTCTGAACATTTATGTAACAACTTAACCTTTATCATGATAAAATAAGACCTATCACCATTCAGAATAATATGTTCTCTATTCATGGAATTGGAAGCTGGTATATCATTGACCTCATTTCGTTGAAGAGCGATCCAATGTGATAAACAATATCATATGTATGCCATTGAATATAACCACCAACTTCCTCTGATAATGTATCTATACTTGATGATGCATAGGGAAATTAAATAGTTCCATTTAAAATCTCAGTAATGTTTATAATGATACATCCATTATGAATGTACACATCATTCAATATCTTTCTTTTTGAAAAAAAAGAGAGTTTTCCTTAACAACATTTAATGCATTCAAAAGTAGGTCCACACATTGTTAAGTACCCAAATTAATCTTAGAAGTCATTTTTGAAATACAAAATAACAAGAGCACAATAAAAACATATAATTAAACCAAAAAATCAATTAATATAAAAAGAAAATAATATTCTCCACAAAATATTATCAATATCAATGTTATTTTTGTGTTAAAATGGTCTCTTAAGTTAATGTTCTTTTTCATGTGGGGATCCAATCACAAATATTTCCCATCTGGTGGGTCTATATTAAAAGTATCGATATTTCATTAAAAACTTATCTCATTTTTAAACATGTCTTGATCCAAGTATAAAAAAATAGCAGCCTCTAATTCAATGATATTTCCCATGTGATGGTTCTTTAGGCGGATATGAATAGAAGGAGCACCCATTCCTCTCAAAAGGAATCCAATATGGCGGTTCCCCAAAAGGTCCCCATCATAAAAGAAGGTACCTCTTAGTACTCAAATGTTCCTCTTCTCTTGTTTTCTAGGAGATAGATCAATGTGATAATGATAAAGCAATATTTCCTAAAAGGGAAATAAGCGATTAGATAAGGAGTGACTAACATTTACTCAAACATGATACATGTGGTTCTTTGCTATAAAGAGAACATTACAAATCCTAGAACAACTCCCTCTTGAAGATGTACTATGCCATTTTTTTGAGAAGGTATCTATCATAAAAGGAGAGAATGATCCTTCCTAAAGGGGTGCATATAGTGGTTTCTCAAAAGGGATACATGAAGAAAGAAGGTACCTCATACTCCTCAAAATTTCCTTCTTGTTTTTCACTGGAAGATGATCAATGTGAGAAGATGATCAATGTGATGATGATAAACAATCCTTCCTTAAAGGATCCTATATGAATATTCCTTGGGTAAGTATCTATTAGATCCTTAAGGACCGATCAATCCTTAATTAAATGTATAATTTTTATAATGTATGAATATAATAAAGAGTGACCATTGCTTCCTAAAGGGGTCAAACACGGTTGTTCCTCAAAATTTATCCATAAGATAAGGAGGTACCTCTCTCTCATCAGCATGTCCCTCATTTTGTTCTTTGGGGAGTGACCAATATGAGAATGCACAGAGAATCCTCTCTCAAAGGTTCCCATAAGTACATTTACTAAAAAAGGTTCTATAGAGTAAAGGGATACCATTCCTTACTAAAACAAATCAAATGTGGTGGTTTTATATGAAAATATACATCAAAGAGGGTCTACTTGTTCCTTCTTGAAGGTTCCCTCTGTTATTGTTTTTTGATAATGGGTCGATGAAGAAAGAGAGATTGTTCCTCCTTGAAGAGGCCAAATATGGTGGTTATGTTAGGGTTAACCTTGACTAGGGAATGAGTCAAATGGTTTAGGTCTCAGCACATGTATTTTTTCCCATGGTATTTGGTGGCCAATAGTATTTTCATGGTATTTTGTGGCCCATGGTATTGTCCCATGGTATTGCATGTAAGGAATACTTTATAAGGATTGAGGAGGCTCCATTGTAAAATGGTCTGGAGGTGAGTGGAGGCTAGGTCGCTTGGACCATCTTGGCCAGTTTAGGTCAAGGGATATAATAGATCTATTATGGTGGTTTTCCCCTATTTTGGGTTTTCCACGTAAATATTGTGTGTATATCTTTAATTGTTTCTTGTCTATTTTATTTATTTTGTAAGTAATTATATTTTAATGCTCATTAAATCCTAATAAATTTTATCAGAACCATGGTTGGCATATAGTTGTGCTCGTTGTGTTGTACTTGTTTTTTGAATTAATTGTGGGGTGCATGTTCGGTGGTGCCCGACACCCTAGAAATATATTTGGGTTCTTGGTTGGAATGTGATTTCCTCATGTGATAGAAGTACAAGGTATCCCTGTTATACATAGAGAAGGGATGTTGCATCAAGTGTGGAATGAACCACTAGGTAGGTATGAGGGTGGTAGGTGTACTCATGTGGTACTCATAGCCTAGCTTGATGTGGAATCAGAGAGGTTGAGTCTTCGATTGCGAGAGGAATGTGAGATAGTTTAATCTCAGTTGTGGGACCAATATTGATGAAACATGTATGTGAAGATAATTCCTAGAGAGATGGAGGTTATAAAGGATAAGAACCCATGTAATCCAGTAGATGGATTCTTCTTTATATGGATATCAATGACAATGTTGGATGCAGGTACAAAAGGAGCATGGAATAAAATGAGCAAGCATGGGAAAGTGAGAGGATGAAGCAATAGATGGTGATGGTGTAGTCACCATGAAGACACATCATAAAAAAATTAATGGAACATTTTGCATGTAAATGGGCATATGGATGTAAGAACTGGAAAGGTATGCATACCCATGGTAACTCATCGGTAAAGTCAGGAAGTAGACCTAGGTGATAGGGGGATGTATGTGATATCTCCAAGTCAAGCTTAAAGAGGGGATTTTTAGGGTTAAACTTTCCTTGGGTATGAGTCAAGTGGTTTATGTATTAGAATGTATTTTTGGGCCCATGTTATTTGGTGGCCAATAGTATTTTCCATGGAATTTGGTGGCCCATGGTATTGTCCCATGGTATTGCATGTAAGGAAGTCTTTATAAGGCTTGAGGAGGCTCCATTTTAAAGGGGTATAGAGGTTACTGGTGGCTAACTCACTTGTCTTGTTTAATTCAAGGGATATAATACATATTAGGGTGGATTTTCCCGGTTTTGGGTTTTCCATGTAAACATTGTGTGTATATCTTAAATATGTTGCTATGTGGATTTATGTTCTCTCATTATTAATTATATGTACACTCGTTTAATTCCTAAGAGGTTACCCAATAGAGATCCACTATATGAGGAGTTACCTCTCACTAATTAGATTTTCCTTTATTTTGTTATGTGAAAAGTGGTCAATATGAGATTACCTGAAGAATCATTTCTTAAAGGGTCCCATATGGGCATTCATTGAAAAATGTTAGATCATATAAGGAGTGACCAATTCCTAATCATATAAGTCACATGTGATCCATAACCCTAAGGTATGTCCCTTTGAGGAACGAGTGACCATTCCTTCCTAAAAGGATATCTCAAACTAGAACGCTTAGTAACATTTCTAATTATAATATATTAGTAACATCTTTATCTAGCAATTTCTTTATATTTGTAAATTATGAATTCCCTTGGAAGGGATAAGGAAAGGAAAAATACCCTTTCTTGAATATGTACTCCATTGTTGTTGTTTTATAATGGATCAATGAAGAAAGAATGATCGTTCCTTCCTAAAGGAGCCAAATATGGTGGTTCCCCAAAGGAAATCCATCATAAAAGAGGCTCTTGATCTCCTTCATCAGAGTGTCCTTCGTTTTGTTATGTGGAAAGCAATCAATATGAGAATGAGCAAAGATTCCTTTCTCAAAGGGTCCATGCCCATATGGAAGTTCATTGAAAAAGGTTAGATCACATAAGGAGTGACTGTTTCCTAATCATATAAGGAACATGTGTCCACCACCATAATATAGGTCTCTTTGAGGAAGGTGTGATCGTTCCTTCCTAAAAGGGTAGATTATGCTATAAAGTTTGGAAAAATTTATAATTATAATATATTAGTAACACACACACACACATATATCAATATGTTTCTATATGTGAGTTATAAATTCTCTTGGAACAGATTAGGAAAGGACAAGCTCTCTTTCTTCGACCAACCCCCTCTTTATTGAAGGGGCAATCACTCTTTATCTGATTTCTGCCTTTACCAAACTCCTGTATGACCTAGTAAATTCCTATAAATCCAAAATAGACCTACCTGAGGAAAGAGAAGTTGATATTTCTCCTTAAAATCTACTTCCCACACCCGTAAAATAGATCCCCTTGAGGAAGGAGTGACCACTCTTTCTCTGAGTGATCCTCTCTCCATAAACTCCAAGATATTCCTACTTGAGGAAGGAATGAATAAAATAATAGCATGGAAATAATACAATCCTATTTCATATAGATTTGGATAAAGTCTATGATTCTTCATTCTAAGGTGGCATATAAGGCAATATAGAGGCAAGTTCATGGATGGACCATATGAATTGAGTAGTTCCACAAGATCTAATTGTGACCATTTTCATGTGTGAAACTGGGCATGAGATAAAAAGGATGTGAATGCATGAGAATGGACTAGATCTTGTTGAATATGGGGAGATTTCATCCTGGCCATTCATGTTGAATTATTTTCTTAGGCTATAACAAGGAGGCGACCTGTGTGGATGGCTAATATTTATTGAGCAACTCTCTACCATTTCATCCTTTCCATTCATGCTATAATACTTGCATGGGATATAACAAAGAGGAAGTCGACGTGAATGACTAATATTTGTTGAGAAACTCTCTACCATCCCCTATAGCCATGCACACTCATATATGTATACATGAAATAGATAGATGACCCCAACATGAACAACTCATATTATATCTAGTCCCTTTTCAACCCACCATCGTGACCACCCGCAATATTGGTGAGTGCACTTTCCTTCTAGAAATCCCCTCTTGTGCCAACGATGAAGATTAACATTACCCGTATCAATGATAAACGGTATTGACCATTCACCCTAAGGGGATTTCTCCGTTGCCAAGATAGATTCTCAAGGATTAATCGGGGTATATAAGATAATCCATAAAGTTATAGATGTTGTTGTAGATGCTACATTGTGAAATAGAGACAAGGGTCCACACGTCTTAGAAATTGAAGACCCTCTAGGATGAAAGTAAATAAAATTTAGAGTCCCAACATGAAAACGCATGATTGATGAAAGATAGTCCCTAACACTTGATCCTGGCCGTTTGCACCCATAAAGGAGAACACTAATTAAAAGGGGTGGAAGGAGCGTGAATGACCTAGATCTATCACCTATAGGATGCAACCACTTGCACTTGACAACTTATTTGAGATATAATATAGGGGGTGCTTGCATGAATGGCCAATATTAAACTTACCTTTGATCACCATCTAGTTAGTACCATTCACGTTAAGCATGTATGTGGGGCATAAGAAAGGGGTCTCTCATGCGAACGACGAAGATTAAATGAGCCTTTTAATCATCCTACCATCAGGACAATTTTTGCACACTTAAAAAAAATAGAAAATAAATGGAGAGACCTGGAACCCACAACAAATATTAGTGCCACATATGTACTGGATAGATGATCTTGACCATTTTCACTATGAGTTCTTCGTCGCCACCAACTAGGATTCCCCCAGATTCACTATATAATCTAGGATTCATCATAAAAAGGAAAATATTGGCATAGATACTAACAAAACCACTTATTCCTCCACTTTCTTGTCTTAGAAGCAAATCCTAAGGAAGGATACATGCCTTCCAGTCACAATAGAGCTCCCCTCGTACTTTTGACTAAAAAAAGATGATGAAACCATTTAAATAGCCATGAATTTAGTATTAATGTCACATGGAGGGAATAACTGAATGTATTTTACTATATAAAATCCTCGAGTAAACTCTTCAAATCATTTCCACAATATCATTATTTAATTAGTGTTGATACTTGATCCCAAGAAGGCGATTATGAGCAAATCATATTTAGAACTCAATCCACAGTCTACCATTACCTTCCATAGAATTAATTCATGCCCTCACTAGTGAATTGGATAAGTAAAAAAAATGTTCCTCCATGTGTGCTTTTTCCAAATTTTTTGTTAGATCCTTCATGCTCTTATTTCGCAAATGATCCACAATCAATTCCAACTTTCTCTATGTAAGTATCTAAAAATTCCCACAAATTCACCACCCCATAAATCAAAATGACCAACAGGAAAAATGCCTTTGATATTTCCTCTACTCAAGCCACTTCTAATCATTCCAATAGATCCGATGTCATGTCATCCCAGATTCCACCTTTTGTTGATGAATGGGACACAATGTACAAGTACCTTACATGATAAAAAACACTCTTATAAATTGTATTGGCACCGCATATGGATAATTCTTATCTAGTAAATACTGATCGAATATTTTGCCATCAATATTAGATCAACACCTAGTTCCTGATACCTTCTTGCTCCCTAAATTCATGCAATTGTGTGCACAAAATGTCAACCTCGCCACAACCTTGAACTTATGGGGGGATATACGGTGAATGCTAAAAGAGGGATGGAAGAGATAATGAAATTTTGAAATCCTTGAAAATACTTGTATATTATCCCTGGAGTTATGATCCTCGTCTATTGATAGGGAAAGAGAAGGGAATAACACTCCTAAACCATTAGGATCATGAAAGCCATATATTGAAAAGTTGTCTTACAAAGAGACGTATGATGAGTTTTAGAGAATTCTGGAAGGAGAGATAGATCTAGTGGGAGCATCCAATCAATATTTTCCACTTACCACCCCTGAGCCATTAGATGAACCACTTTATTACACTTTCTACATGCCAAAGTGAGCCATAGTAACCAAGGAGGACATGGATTTTGTAGTTCCTACATAATAGAAATACGATGAGCATATCCAAAATCATAGTAGTAGACGCAAGAGGGGAGCATGGTGGAGGATGCACATGTATATTGGAAACAAATCATTTCCTTTTTTCAACATTCTTGAATATATAGAGTTTGACAGCTATGTATTCTTTAATATGTGTTTGTTCATCCCCTTAAAAATAACACTCAAGTTACATTCTAAGCAGTTGAGGTCTCTTGAGTACCTTTGGTATTAGTTGTATATCTATTCAAGGTTTTAAACGAAGTTTGATAGGAACCTAGAGTGATAGTATGGGAATAATACCTCTCATAGATAGGGTACCCTCCCTTAGGCCAAGGATTGGTTTAATGGATTAAAGTGGCATAGGAAGGTGCATCTTGCACAAACCTCCTTGAACTTGTAACCATCATAGAGTGTTATTGCACTCTATTGATATATCTCACTTATATCATGGAAAGATAAATATCTATTCACATCTCTAGAAATCTATGATAAACATATTGTGGAGGGAACCAATAACAGTTACCAACAAGTAAGTTCATGAATCAATAATATATTATACCAATTTGATATTCAAAAATACATTTAGTGTTAACTTTCAAGCATTTCTTCTTAAGAATTTACTTATATTGACATGCTGTAAGAGTGATATCCCTTCACTTGCAATGATGTGGAATGATTCTCACTTCATCATTGATACACAATTTTTTATTTTAATTTTCTTTTTGTAAGGGAAATAATTTAACGACCTTCGATGAAGAGACAAAGAGTTCTTGAATGTCCATGAAGGATTCAAATTCGACCCCTTATCATTACCCTCAAAGATCAAGCTCCATATCTCCATTTCTTTGCGGGAAAAGATACCCATGGGAACCATGTCTTTGCTGGAGTAAAACAAGAAGGAACATAGCCAATGGAAGACAACCACTACTAAAAACTTAAGGAAAGTTGCTATTGGAATGGAATACTTGGAAAACAAGATGAAATATGACCCTAGGGGTCAAGGGCAGAATCTTGACAAAGTTGAGTAGAAAATACATGAAGTAAGAAAACATATAATAGTATTAGAACAGAAATAAATGATTGTTAGGCTAGACATGAAGAAGCATTAACAAAAACCAAAATGGTAAAAACATTGTCATCGATCAAGAAAAAATGTGAGTCACAAGTGGTTAATTATTTTCCCAAAATAAGAGCCCATGTTCAATTATTTGTAGAATTCCATTCAATTTATCAAGAGGTCAAAACATAATTGGAAAACAATCAAGAGGTTATACAAGTCAGATTTCAAATTGCCAATATAGCAAAGTCAACAAGTATCAACTCACTAACTCCAGATCAATTAAAAGTTTTGGGTATCCATGATAGAATTCCATACCATGTAGATATTGAGAGTAGTATAAGTAAATTCAATAGTATATGGATCATAAAGGGTAAATGAAAGAATCAAAGGCATAAATTTCTCCCTTTTTCAGAACAGTTAAGCACATGGTTAAGAACTATCTGCCATGTCCATGGGACATCAATATTAAGCTATATTCAACAACAATGCATAGACATATCATACAAATTTTATTGTATGGGATCATATTTTTGGTTGATAAGTCTACCATACCTACAACTAATGAAGTCATATACCAACTAAAACCCTTAATTGAAACCATTGTTTTATTAACAAATTTAATAAAATTTTTAGGAGAAGTTGATTGTAATCCTATGAATTGGACAAATCATTCAAGATTTTGAAGGGGGCGGAGGTATATCTCCATAGCGATGGATTAACATACTGGCATTGAAAGATTTTGTGGAAAATAGAAAGCAAGAACAACTAATACAACAAGGAAAAGAACACTCCAAGGCTCTAAAAACATATGTGCAGGGAAAACTAAAGAAATAAGATGACATGGAACATGTAGAGGCCAATGTGCAACAAATTTTGATCCAAAAAGGGGGAAATTTAAAATGATAGATTAGTAATCGCCTAATCATTGCTTCAATAAGGAAGAGCATCAAAATATTCCTACAAAATGACATAGTTAGCACTAAGATAAGAAGGGTATAAGAAAGGAAACAGAAAAAAAGGGGGGATCATCCAATTTACATCTGACAAGATACCGAAAAATTCTAAGAAAAGTTGTATAGGGTTATACAACATTGGTCCTCCCTCTTCCTATTGTCTATATTTCTTCCTTGTAATGAGATCAAAGAACTTCTTTTGTCTAAAAAAAGACAATAAGCTCAAGGAAGAGGTGGAAATTGCCTTCTTCAAAGGTCCATTTAGGGATTCAATATCAAGAGGAATACCTCACCTCTATGATGGAAATGGGGACTTATACAAATAAGAACACTGCCAATAAGTGTTGAATACTAAAGGGAATGGAAAGCATAAATTTTAAGCCTTGCAAGATATATTGAAAGGGAAAAATATTGTCCAACAACTGTATGGGGAGTTTGAGCTATGTGCCAATTTAAAAATCACTTTAAAAAGTTTTCCACCCATATCCTATTAAAATTTTACCTATGATGAGATGAAAATGAATTCAATGAGATCCCATCAATATCCCATGGGAAAAAGATGACATTAGATTTCCAATTATCACAAAGTAGTCATGCCATATCAAAGGAAACCTTCCACAGTAGTGCAAACATCAAGGAAGATTTCACCAATAGAGGGATCCATTCAACACGTTTAAAAGTAACTAAAGCGGTTAGAGAGTTGCAAAGCAGGAAATGATATTCTAACAAAGAACAAAAATAAGTTAATAGTAAAGGGACAATTTGAGAAGCCATGATAAAACATGAAAGTTTCACATAAGCAGTATTGAGATTAACCCCCCTCCTATAAAAAATAAATTCACACCCCAACAAGGGTTATCAAGCATTATTTGGAGAGGGACTCTTTGGAGAAATGCATGATTATATTTTGTTAGGACTAGGAAGGTTTTGTTTAGTCAAATTGCTCCATGATATTTAGAACTCAATTTTATGTCAGGATGTTACAACTTCCGGCTACTGTTATTATAATTATTCTTATGTAAATCTAAAGCCTCTTCAGATTATGTAATTTTTTTGATTTCAATAAAGTTTTTAGCAACTTGCTTTTCTACCATTTCCATGGCATTGAGGTGCTGAATATTAGATGATGATCTAAGATGTCATTTACAGGACTTGTTTTCTTCATGAATGTTTGTATGTATGACTCAGTTAATGAAATATTCAATTACTATTTAATATGTGAATGTTTTAGCTGCCATTGCATGAGCTTCAAAAAGATTTATATTGCTTGTGTATAAATTACTGAATTCTCAAATGCTCAATACATTTTCTATCACCAGTAAATCAACTTGTCCTATGTCTTGAACATTTTCTAAAATAAAATAAGCATTGGAAAATGATGAACTTTTATCATAAAATGAGGGAATATTTGTTGCAATAGAAACTAGAATTAAAGAATGAAAATTATGAACTGAAAGAAGATGGATTGCTGCTATGTTATGAAGAAAATATTCCTATGGCATGGGGTGGACCACAACATATAGTATGACACTAAAAAAGAAATCCATTCTCAAGCAAGCTGGATAAATTAAAGAAACTAACGACTAAGGGGTAAGAACCGTACCTCAACCAGATGTTCGAAGATGGCCACCATTGAGCTCTCGATCAAAATATTATCCCTATAATTTTCCATCAACAACAAATAGATATACAATCATAATATATGAAGTTTTATCAATCAATCTAGCATATTCCATTTAAAAATTTATAAAGCAATTATGCCCATGGATACAAAATACACATAATTGCACATTAAATTGAACGAGAAATGGATATTTCTATTAATATAAATCAAATATACAATGTGACAACCTATGTCGACACATCGTTAGAATTGAGAAACCGAGTCCCTCCACCTGTTCCTCCACCACTTCAATCCTCCATAATAAGGCAAGCTCACAAAGACATTTGGAAAGCTTAGGAGATGAGCACAAATGGATTTATCAACAAGGACAATGGGATGCATACTCAAGCACATGACAATGGGGAAAATATTTTCTATAATCTCTTTACTCTCCAAGTTTCTCCTCCTCTAATGCTTCACAATGGCTCAATATATAGCCCTCCAATGTGAAATAGAGGGTTGGATTGGAGCATTTCCTGACATATAGAAGGCCAAGGATCAATGAATTCATTTCTTGATACATAAAAACCCATTTTTTTAGCATAAAACTTGATGTACGCGGGTGACAATGGTGCAAGATGCGTACATGCGAGTTGTATAACTAGTGACCTATGTATGTCTTAAAAATTGTTTTTTAAAGGGTTATACTAGAGCATAAGGGCCATAATGAGTAAATGGGGTACAGTAAGTTTGCATAGGGATAAGGGAAGGCCATCAAGGCATGATGCATGAGGTGTGGAAAATAACGCTATAATAGATGCCCCCTAATGTGTGAAGTCAAAGGGGTACACAATAGTCAAAACACATTATAATATTCCTAGGAGTGGAGTAGTGAAGATCAAGGTGGAAGAACAAGCCACTTGTCAGCATAATACAATGATAACTCTCTACATATGATTGCATATCTGGAGTATATATAGAAGTCCCATATACATATTAGTATAATGGCCACGAATAGGAATAATAGACATGTGTCGTAAGTGGTCACAATCACGTACAATACACAGTGGAGTATGGTCTCCATATTGAATGAAGACATCTGGTACACAACAATTTACACTGCTATGGTATGAGATCTAAAATCCCATAAGTACTGTCACAATCAAGATAGTAGCATATATGAAATACCACCATATTCCAAGGTATTCTACACAAACAACTCATGGTACATGTCCCATCACGTGAATAAAGGTGTTGAGGTCAAACATGATGAAACATTGCCTGATTTATAGTCATTGATGTATACTGTTAATAGACGCGAGACATCCCACCGATGATGAAAATGGGTGTCAAGGTACTAAGTGCATTCAACAAGTGTGAATAGAGGTGTTGAGGTCAGCACTTGTAGAATCCATAGATTAGGGTACATTGATGTATTCCCTAATATGTCGATGGAAAGAGAACCTTCCACTAATGACTACAAGTCTCAAGGCACTCAACGAACTCTAGATCCCAATACCAGAATAAATGATTTGAATTCGATGGATTGGAATCCATTGGAAGGAGGGAATTAGGGCATACCCTATCAACCAACATGAGGTACACAACAAGGATAGATAATTTGGAATAACTATGACAAACAATATGTACACGAACTAGTAACCATGTGCGTCTCTTGCGCATACTAGATGCAAGTAGCATGCGAAAGAAACCCTATGAATAACAACCAATTATGAAAACTTTTGACAGAGGTGAGGAAACCACCAATAGGGTCTAATGGCATCCAAGACACGACACAAATCCCTATGTGTGAATATATTCACTACCACTGAAGACAATGGAAACCACTCAGTCAACGAACAATGATGAGATGTCATCTGTTGAGTTCAAGGTCACCTACCAATGATGAAAGTAGGCCTAGGGTGCCAAATTGGACCACAACTCTATGATGTATCAGGAATGGTTGACATGAAGATTCAACATAACCAAGGAATGACCAAATCAGGATAAAGAATTCCTTCGACTAAGAGCACGAGGCATATGGAGATACTTAGGCGACATAGACTCAACGTGTAGATTGGGACAAATTTGTGACACAAGAGGCATCAACAAAGGATCCATAGTGATTGTAAGCTTAACCAATTGGTGGAGAAAGCTCTAAATAATAATTACAACTCCTAAGGTCATGCTAGAAACCCAAACCATGATGAATAGACTCATGAACCATGCTCTGTTCAAAGGTGACACGACAATTGTCAATATAAGACAATATCATTTCATGTCCGACTTTTTATGTTATTTTTTTCAAATTAGAAATCTTGAAAAAGAATAAAATATTCTTATAGTACAATAAAGAGGAAACGAGTTTCACGGGAAAACAAATTAATCCACTGGGAATGTTTCCTCTCAGGTATGGGATAATCAAGTTGTACATGATATGCTTGGATAGAATTGAGACAAGGTTAGGATATATGGCTTATAAAAGTGAATTAGGGAGCCGACATTAAGCTCAATAAGGCAAGCAGACGCATGCAATGCTTTTACAACTTGATGAAAAATGGGAGTCCTAAGGAAAATGGCCATTATAAAAGATAAGAAAGAACATGAGGTTTTTGTTTGAATGCATGGGAGGACTACAAGGTATTTCAAGACTTAAGGAGGACACTCAACATGGGCACCAAATTTAAAAATGAGATCTAACTAGCGTACCCATGATTGAGGATTCTCTATCCATCACATAATGACACTTCTAGTAGCAACATAATGGTTCCATGACATTAAGAAGAGGTTTTGTACCTATGGTTAATGTGGCATAGTCATGGGATAATGAAAACATGCACATGGAGTGAAATCCTATCCTATATTCCAGATATGAGATGTACATGCTGAAGGCATGATCATACTAGGCACAACCCCATACCACCTGAAGAAACTGTTCCACAAAAAATCCTCACATTGTAACATTAGTCTATAAAGATAAAAAACTATATAGAAATGTATAAATGACTATAGTGAAGCTATGAAATTTTGGTAGGTAAATCCAAAATATATACACTAATGTACAAAGTACCAGCCAAGGTTGGGGGCTCAAACATAGACCATCAAGCATGAGGGAGGAAACTGAAGTATTGCCTCAACCTTTAAATGGTCAACCAAAATTTTGACCATTGAAACAATAAATCACAATAGGTGCTTTCCTATTTCAAACACAAGTCGAAAGTGAGGCAAATAATCTACTCTCTTGCGAGAGCGCACAACGAGGATATCCAAATAAGTCTCAACTTCAACGAAAGGAGGCTCTTAGGGATTCATCGGGATGGTAGGAAAAATATATTCTGTGTTCCCTTCAATATATATACTATCCTTGTCCAAAGGTATCACAGGGTAATCAACTTCCTCGCCTAAGGATAACCATGATCATCATGCTTGGTCCTTTCAAGCTCTTTTAGGGAAAAAAGGTCTATAATGTAGGTCCTCCCAAGTCCTTTCAGGACAACTCATGGTCTCAACAATCGCTTCATCCCAGGTAAAATTCTTATCAAGAAAATCATGTGAGCAAGTTGAGTGGACTACCAAAGATAGAAGTAGCATGGAATCTCCATCCTTTTCCCCATAAGAGGAAAGATCAGGCCCTTATAGTAGTTTCATATGAAGCTTGACAAATGACCTTTGCTGCAGAAAATGACATTTATGTTTTGGTGGGTGTGGGGCCTTCATTCGAATCACTTAGAGAAGGGAGGAGGGTCCGCGGGTCACTCAAATGCAAGGTATGAAACAAGACTGAATTTAAAGGCGATGAAACACCACAAGACACAGAATCAATTGTTAGAATTGGTGCCAAAAAATTAAAATTTCCCATTAACGATAGATACATTTGAATAGCAACATTTTGAGTTTCCAACTACGAATTCTTAATAACCGAGACCGTAGGTCTTGACAATGCAGAGGACCTAGAATGAGTGAATGATAATTGATTGATCGTCATGATTCTATCTTCATGAGGAAAGTATACAACACAGAACACCGTCGATACGATCACCTTCATGGAATAAATCTAGTTTTGACCGAGTAAAAGGTTGTAGTCATGCGGTGCATCAACCACCTATACCTCGACCGACACAATCTTCCCTTCCAATTGGAACTGAAGAGAAACAATAATGTCGTGTGATCTAAATGAACGCCCATCAAACACTATCAACATAGTCATATATTGAGACAACAAGGGAGAGCTAAGACCCTTCCAACAAGATAACAATATGACTGATGTCAATGTGCCTTCAACAATAAATTTTCGTTTGATGGTGTGGTTTAGACACTCCAGTTGAACTTGAAAACCCACATGGTAAGGAAATAGAGGTTGGACATTAGTCGTGTCAAACTTGATCGTACTCAGGCTACTTAAATCACGAGCTCCCAGAGCAACCAACAGGGCGTTCCTCTGTGAGGAAAAAGTACAAAGCACCTCTAAAGCCGACATCACACATGGGGTGTGGCCCAAATCCTCAACAATAGAATAATGTTGGGCAGCTCAAGCATTGGTATTATGACCTAAGCAATTTTAGACCCCTTTAGGAATGCGTGGTATAGTCTTAGGCTTGTCAATCTGCAAGGGGATCTCTGGAGGCAGAGGCTCTTTACCCATGGTTGGTTGTGATGCACCATAATCACGTGAATGGGTCACAACATGAACAACTAAAATCATGTTGATGCAACCATGACCACCTTCCGTGTTTAGCGAATTTTGATTCCCACCAGAACTACTTCTAGTGGCTGAGGTCCTCGAAGCCATGTTTTGATGGTGTCGAAGGGGATCAATCAACACAGTTGGGATATACACGATAAACTTTGAGGCTTCCTTGATTCTAGTGAAGAAGTATGTAAGATGGTCTCCCCCACAAAGATTAGAAGGCAATTTGACCTTCCATTTAGGCTTCTTGTCCCCCTCAACATTTTCGTCATTCTTGTCATCATTAGCGTTCTCCTTTCTATTCCCACCCTTCTTATTATTTCTCCCCTTCTTCCTATTTTGTTCAAGCTGTTGGTTACCCTTCTATTTCAACAATTGCACATAATGTACATCCGTCTATTGGGTTAGGATGGACGAAGTTGTAGCCTGTCCGAACGCATACTAGTCACTAGACAAACTCTTCATTTGATTCGTGACCTGGTCCATAAATTTGATACTTACAAAGACTACAATGCCATCGAGATTTTTCCCAAGTTTAAACTTGGGGTCATGATTTGACCATAGAGCATCAGGGATATATTGTTAAGGAGCCCAGACTTAGCATAAATCAGGTCTAACTGCTGAGCTTTGAAAATAGCATGTTCCTCGGTTGTCACTCTGGACGTCAAAACATCCTTCACGATATAAGGTAGTAAGGATTTAAGGAACCATTCCAGTAATAATTCTAGTGGAATGATGGCCTTAATCAATCACTTTCGTCTATGCCACTCATGATGAGAACTCAAGCCCATGTAGGGGTGATCTTTACACAAATTGAGATGATATGTACATGGAATTTGGGGAAAACAATCAATTGCACAACCATGGACAGCTTTCTAACTAGGGATTCTGATTCTCACCTTAGTAATGAAGACTTTGTGACTTAATTCATAAAATACTACTAAAGTAATAAATTACATAATAATAATAATTCAGTCAATAATAGTTACTTTTTCCACATGTAAACCACCATAATACAAAATAGATTGTAAAAGAATATAATATAGTGATTAATTGGGGCCAACATATGTCCCTTCCTCTATGATTAAGCATCCTCTCACAAATCATAGGTAAACTACCATATCATTATTTGCATTTTTTTGTGTGATTATGCCTTTGCATTGTTTATATTTGCTTCCTTTCACCAACAACTATCTCACAACCCTATGTTTAGAAGTTGCATTCTTTTTTCTGCTTCTAAACCTAAATAATCAGTGGGACTTCTCTTCTTCCTATACAAAGCACATAAGACCCAAATTATGCCATCATTTAAAAAATGAGGTTTATATTCCTAAATGTGGAAGCAAGATCCTAATCTTCCACTTTCTCTGTTTAATATATTCATAAAATCCACCCAAAATTACTTGTTTGAGAATGGCATTAAGAGTCTACACATGTTTTAATTTAGAAGCTATATGTGTTCACATGACTTCATAAATACAAGAATGAAAGAACATTAACATCATTATTTACAAAACATGGTTTTATCATTGAAGTATTCTAGAGTCTTATATAATTTGGTCATTGCATCATCAAAATCTAGGCAATAATAGTCTTAATCATTCTAAATGTTTATTTTATTTTATTTTAAATGCAACATCTACATTGAGCTCTACACATTTGAGAGGATCTATTGCATAAATGATTTGTCCCTTGAGATGTTATATTATTCTAGGAGCCTAACGTGCACAGTGCCCAATTCCAATGATGGAGGGATAGTGCACTCCAACCAATGCGTGACCAACACCAATGAAGAAGGGACATAACTAATTGTTATTATGAGAAATGGAAAACTGTCCTAAATTACCATCTTTCAATCTATAACATTTAATCGTGTCTTCCATGTTCTATATACATAAATAAAGATTTTGTAACGTTAGTCATGTTATACTAGTCGACATAAATACATAAAATATTAAAACATGAACAAATAAAAAATATAAATTACATATCCACTTAAAAAAAATAAAACTATCATACATCCATTTTAAACCTACGTTAACTTGTTAAAATAAAATTATTTAATTTTTTGAACAACAAATAATATTTTTTAATTTTTGAGCATCAAACAACTTTAAAGCCCAATATAATTTTAAAATTTTAATATATTTTAATTATTGAACTATAAACAAACTTTTTTAAAATTGAAAAATAAACAATAAAATCTTGTAAAGCTTAAGAATTAATGCTTGGCTAGTAACACTTAAGGTAATAATTGACTTGGAGGCCCGATACCAAGCCTACTATTTTTAAGGCCAAATATTTTTTAAAATTTTCACAACTTTGATATCAAATATTTTTTTAAAATTTCACAACTATGAGGCCTAATATTTGGTAATTCTTAAGGTAGTAATTAACTTGGAGGCTTGGTGTCGAGCCTAATATTTTTGAAGTTATATATATATATATATATATATATATATATATATATATATTAATTTTTTCACAACAACTTTGAGGTCTATTTTTTATTGTTTCAAAACAACTTGCAAGGCTTAAGGTAAATTTTCACAACAACTTGTAGGGCTTAAGGTAATATTTGACTACAACTGGTAAGGCTTAAAGTAAATTTTCACGAGAACTTGTAAGGATTAAGGAATTGATATGAAACATGTAAGGCTTAAGGTTCATAATTGATTATGAAAGATGTAAGGCTTAAGGCAATAATTGCTTAAGGTAATAATTGACTGTGAAACTTGTAAGGATTAAGGTAATAATTGCTTAAGGTGATAATTGACTATGAAATTTGTAAGGCTTAAGGTAATAGTTGACTTAGAGACTTGTACCAAGCCCAATATTTTTCACAACAATTTGTGACGGTAACCAACCCCAATATTTTTTCAAACTTTGTGATATTTTGTGACTTTAAAGTGGTATAATTTATTTATTTTTACTTTGGCATGGTATAAAAACTTACTCTGGCTTGGTATATAAGATCAATATTTTTCCATAACTTATGAATTTTTGTGATTTTGGTGTAATATAAAACTTACTTTCCCTTGGTATAAAAACTTGGATTTTAACCATTTATGATAATACAAAAAAATTCACAACTTTGGCATGATACAAAAACTTACTTTGTTTTGGTATAAAATTTTGCTTGTGGCAACTTGTGATAATAAAAAAAGTGACTTTGGCTTGGTTTGAAAACTAGGCTTTTGGCAACTTATGATAATACAAAAAAATTCAACGAAAAACAATATTTTTTAACAATTTGTGACTTTGGCATGGTATAAATCTTTACTTTGGTAACATATGATAGTACGAAAATTTGACTTTGGATTGGTACACAAACTTGGCTTTAAGGAAAAACTTATGATAATACAAAAAAATAAATATTCAAATTTTTTTATTAACTTATGATTATACAAAAATATTAAGGAAAAACTAATGATAATAATTTAAAAAAAAAGACAACCTAGGCCAATACAAAAATAAAAATAGTGATAAAGGTTCTTTCTTATTTGGTGATTTGTCCACTTTATTTATCACTTTGATCTCATGTGGTCATTCTTGAAATTTCGTAACTTGAGACTTTAATTTATGATAATACAAAAATATTGATAAAAAAAGTTATGGTAATACAAAAATAAAAATAGTGGTAAAGGTTCTTTTTTATTTGGTGCTTTGTGCACTTTATGTATCACCTTGTTCTTATGTGGTTATTATTGTTCAAATTTTGAAACTTGTGACTTTGGATTGGGATAACAACTTTTATGGAAAAAATTATGATAATGCAAAAATAAAAATAGTGATAAAGGTTTTTTTAATGGGTGCTTTGTGCATTTTATGTAAATTATGATAATACAAAGATAAAAATAGTGTTAAAAGTTTTTTTAATGGGTGCTTTGTGCATTTTATGTAGTTATATTCGAAATTTGATTCTCGAAATTTTGAAACTTATGGTTTTGGAATATTTTAATTTGGTGAAATGGGAAAAATTATGATGGAATAAAGCAAGAGTATATGAAGTGATAATTCTTCATATATTTACATGAATAAGGTACCTCTCAACGTCTTCATTAGCATACACATGAACTTGAGAATGTGGGTTAACTCATTCATTTAAAGAAATAGTGAATTGTACAAACAATTTTGCGAGTTTACTGAAAGGTTATGCAATATAATGCCCTATTAAAGAATTACTAGTGAGTCCATTTGTGTGCGAAAATGATCTAATTTCATTGAGTTTAGTTCCAAAATGTTGAACTAAAATTGATAAAAGGTGGGAATTGTGAACTTTAAATAGAATGTGTTGGTTGAACAAAAATTGGGAGATGATTGACTTCATTCTTCATTGTTTTTTCTTGTCACATTGGTAGGAAAAATTTTCATCATCACCATCATGAGCAAAAACGTTAGTATTTAGTTTACACTAGTCTAACAACCCCCCCATCTTCTACTCACACTATTCTTAAATCCAAAGTCACGATGACCTACACTTCTATGTATTGCCAAACTTATTAATCAAAGTCTTTGACAATGCACCACCATTTTTAGTGTTGCATTTTATGTTAAGGATTTGAATTCCTCCCTGAACATATTGTGCAGGTTACTTAGAGTGGAATCTCCTTTAAAATAACATATTTCTTTCTTACCTTTGAGAGATGCTTAAACATAGCCACCATTTGGGTGTTCTGGAGAGCCATAGTTCTTTGAGAATTTTAGTGAAGAGACCACATAAGATGCAACTCTAACTTTGTTCACTTTCTTATAAAACTTCTAATTTCTCATGGTCCTTTATTTTAGGTTTTGTAACGAGGATTCAAATTAGGCATTGGAATCCTTTAATTTGCTTAAATGAGCAAACATATGATATAATAAAGCACTTTAATACGAATTGATAATTCTTCATATCTTCACATGAATAAAGAAAAACTAAACGCCTTCATTAGCATACACATGAACTTGATAATGTGGGTTAACTCGTTCAATTCCAAAAAAATTCTTCTCATAAACTAAATCCTACACTAGTAGTTTCCAAAAAACATTGTTCATGAAGCCTAATATCAACTCATAGTCCCTGTAGCACTTTTTCAAATGATGGTAGTAGAAGATTTTATAAAACCTTACTACCCACACAAAATCTAAAGCAATACGCCCTCATGATGGCTTGTCAAAATGGACTGCTCCAACCATGCGTATCTACTATAGATGTTGGTACAACAAAAATTGGTAGATGATTGATCTTCATTCTTCATTGCTTTTCTCATCACATTGGTGGGAAAACAATTCATCATCACCATCATGAGCATAAACGCTTAGTATTGATTTTACACTAGTCTAACACCCCCCCATCTTCTACTCAGGCACTATTCTTAAATCCAAAATCACATCGACCTAAACTTCTCTGTATTTCCCAACTTATTAATTCAAAGTATTTGACAATGCACCACCATTTTTAGTGTTACATTTTATGTTAAGGCTTTGAAATATTCCTTGAACATATTGTGGAGGTTACTCAGAGTGGAATCTCCTTACAAAAACATATTTCTTTCTTACCTTTGAGACATGCTTAAACATAGCCACTATTTGGGTGTTCTGGAGAGCCATAGTTCTTTCATAATTTTAGTGATGAGACCACACAAGCTGCAAATCCAACTTTGTTCACTTTCTTATCACTATTCTAATTTCTCATCGTCCTTTAGTTTAGGTTTTGTAATGGGATTTAAAGTAGGCATTGGCATCCTTTAATTTTCTTAAATGAACAAAATTATGATAGAATAAAGCACTATAATAGAAAGTGATATTTCTTCATATCTTCACATGAATAAGGTACAACTCAAGGCCTTCGTTAGCATACACATGAACTTGAAAATGTGGGTTATCTCATTCAATTTCAAAAACAAATATTCTCATAAACTAAAGTGTACATTATTATTTATCAAACAACATTATTCATTAAGATTATTTATCAAACAACATTATTCATTAAGACTATTTATCAAACAACATTATTCATTAAACCTAATACCAACTCATAGTCTTTGTAGCATTTTTTCAAATGCTTGTACTAAGAGATTTTGGACAACCTTACTACCCACACAAAATCGAAAGCAATACTCCCTCACGATGGTTTGTCAAAATGGACTATTGGAACCATGAGTATGTACTATGGATGTTATAACACCTGTTTCTTATGTCTTGAATTTTTCTACAACAACTTCTAAAATAACATCCTTGCTATTGTCCTCCAAAATGTATGTACTTGCACCCTAACGAATGAACCTTTTGTTGGGATAGAATAATGTCATTTCACACGTTTAAAAATCATTCTAAATATTATGATGGGGAATTCTAGGGGTTATTGACATCATTATGAATGGGGAATTCTAAGGGTTATTATTGAGCAATGGATAATGGCTCTTGCACTAGGATATTATAGTTTAGAGAATATGTTTTTTATTATTATTATATCTGGTTTTATACATTATCGGAAAATTCACAAAGTTTTCATAATGTTTTATAACTTTTTAAAAGTTTTACCAAGACTTTGCAAGGTTTTATAATTCAATGAAAGAGTTACCAAGTTTTTACAAGATTTTATAATTCAATAAAATTTTCGACAAGATTTAACAATATTATATAATTTGGTATGAGATACACCAAAAAATTATATATACATATTATAATATTGATAAAATAACCTTCAAATTTTCCTATATAACATGGGGATTCACTCATTTATATAAATATAAATTTAGGGGTTACTTAAAATATCCCCTAGAGAAGTCAACAAGAGACAAATAATGATCTTGTGCATCATGTTGAAATACCAACATTAAGTAATATTTTACCGAAATAAGATTATATTTTTGATGAGTGGACATTGAAAACAATGTTTGTAAACCAACGTCCTAATATCGATCATCTTTAGGCTATGAAGACGAGGTGTCATGACCACTACAAGTCTGATGTTGTACATTGATCTTGATGTCGGTAAACCAACATCCAAGCGTCGATCCCTGTGATGCATGGTATTGCATTTCAATATCACGACGTTGAGATTATTTTCAGTGTACTGATGTTCTGTAATTATATATATATATATATATATATATATATATATATATATATGTTACATGTCTTTCATGACACCAAAGATCGATGCTAGTTACGTCCATGAAAAACTCTTTAGTATTTCGTGAGAAATGTGGGAAGGTTGAATATTGCCACTACGAAGATGGTTCAATAAGATAATCATATATGTCCATTAAGGGCTCAAACATGTCACTTGCGAAGATTGAACCTGGGTGGGGAGGGTAACAATCATTCCTCCTAACCACCCAAGATAAAATATAATAAAACCTATGTTTCTATATTAAAGATATTATACATATACTTATATTTGATTTGATTAAGACTTCCTATATAATATTAATATAATTGTATTATAAATAAAATTTTAAGTGATATATAATTACATTATGATGTTTAATTATATATTATTTCATAATAATAATTTGTTAATAATTATTTAAGTGGTTTGATAGTTAAGAATATGTGTCTTTGGAGGTTACAAGTTTAAATCTTTGGGGTAGAGTATGTACACGTACGTATATTTTAGCAATCAAATCACTATATAAATAGATCCTCTTTGTCTTACAAACAAAAAGTCTCATACACCAATTTAATGTTTAACTTAACCATGATCTTAAAATTAAATTATTGTTATTATTAATAATTATTTATTAACTAAAATAATATTAAACAAGTTGAATAAGCAACAAAGTCGCTTAGTACCTGCCGCTTAAGAAAAGTTTGGAAAAAGTAATAATAAGCTAAGTTAGCTTAGTTTTTTTTTCTAATCTGTAGATTCGTTAAATCGTTGTGAAATTTGTTGGCCTGTGAGACTTTGTGATAGACTTGCAATGTAACTAGACCTCCAGATAGCCAAGCATATTGCTGGATGCTCTTGGTGATTATTGGATGTGCTGTGACGAGTCCCGATGGTGACACCTCACAATGTTGTGTGCTGGAACATGTATGTTTCGATCAGAAAACTGCTTTAAGGTCGGATTAACGTTGATAAATTTTTCTAGACGATAGCCAAAAGATATGAATCAAACACCCAATGCAATGAAAATGGTTGATGCTAGTAACTATAATAGCAATGTGTTATCAAAATCAACTTAATATTAACAGTCTAAAATCGCTTAAAACCATTCACTTTGGAATGGAGGGCCAAAAACCATTTCCGGGCGCCTGCCACAAGAAGTTCTATATTTACAGAAGTTCTTAATTTCCCGGCGCCTGTCACAAGAGTAGAAGGTCGGTAAAGTCCACCATGGCCGGGTGATGTATGGGACGCTGTGCGCGGAGGCGTTTAAGCAAAGCGAAAGCCGTAACGTTGCATGAAGACGGTTATGGACTTGCTGTCAGAATAGCAATTGAAACTGCGGCTGCTTACGAGGCGGACATCAAAAGGCGGACATAAATAATTAATTAATATGGATTTCACGTAGAAGTAAATCATTGTTATATGTGCAAAACCTAACACTAATTACTTATTATGTGTTTTAAATATATTCTAGAATATTTTACTCATTGTTTTACTAGCTTCCTCCTCTAGACAAGAAAAAAAATTAATTATTATTATAAAATAATTGAAAAAAAAATTAATAAATATAATTATCATTGCATGGAGAGAAGTTAGATGCTTTTATTTAAAAATAAAATAAATTTATTTTATATTATACATATATATCAACTCTCAAAAGTATGAAAAGAGATTAATATTTAAATATTAATTATAGAAAAGTATGATTCAACATGGGAGACTTAAATTTAATAATTTAAAAATGATTTGGTAGAAAATATTATAATAATAAGAATATATATATATATATATTATAAACATAAGAATCATAGTGGGACAATTTGTTCGTTATATTTTTATGAGCATCACACTACAGTACCATGCACATGCACCACAAAATGTTTGTCTAACTGCTCTTCTTTTCTTATAAATACAACATTTTTGCCATTATGGAGACTTAATATTCAAGACTTATTCGAAGGGAGAAAATGAAGCCTATATCCCCTTCAATAGTCTTGTAGTCATCATTGGTTTGAATTGGAGTGTTATTGTGTTCATTGATAAAACAAAGATATTGTAGATCTTGTTCATGAAATTGGAGTGCTTCTAACTATTGACATGAGGATGGTTTTAAATATTAACTATGGAACAAGTCATTAAATATCGTTGTCTTTAAATTTTATGGGAACATAGTTGATTTTTTTGTTTGATCGGTTTATATAAGTCGTTAAATGTTGACTGTAGATTTTGTTCATGAAATTGGTTTTAACTATTAACTATTGAATAAATATAGTTAGTTATATATAAGAACAAAGTCGATATTTTGTTTAATTGGTTTGTTTTTAAATACGATTAGTAATCATAAAATTATAAACCTAAATATTCAAAATAATAAACTCATTTATTTTATTCTAATCATATAATTCAATTAAAAAGTGATTATGAGAAAAAATCCTAACCTAAATATTTAAAACTTATTTAATTTACTCTAATAATATAATTAATGATTATAAGAAAAAAACTTATGTTACATAATAATATTATATCTACCATTTTAATAACAAAAACAATAATAATAACTTAATTAATCCGCTAGATCCATCTAAAAAGGGATCTATCAAGCATCGAAAGAGATCGAATATCTCAAAGTGTAAACCTTTTTTAGAATATGTAATCCAATGTTTATGGTTTTAGTTTATCTAATTTATATTTTTTCCTATATATATGCAATTCTAAATAATTTAAATTTAATTTAAGCCGACATGTTTATTTTAATAATAGTTTATTATTTTTTATAATGAATACATATCAACTCTAGGATCAACACATAATAATTACACATCTCTTTCATATAGTTACACATCTCTTTCATACTAGGCCATACACCTTTCAATGCAATAAAACCAAATTGAAAATCAAAATCTTAATTAGACTTTTAAAATTATCAACTCTCAAATCTCATAATGCTTTTAAAATCCATACATCATCATCAACAATACAATTATTGATCCTTCATTTTTTATTTTTTTTAATAAACACAATATTTACATATCATTATTAATCTACTTTTTCCGTGTATTTTTTAACACCGAACTTCAATTTTTTATCAATCAACTTTTCTAATTTATTAACATGAATCTCAATTTTATAATCAACTTCTTAACTTTTACTTTAATGTATACATTTTAAAAATTGAACTTCACTTATCTTAAAGATATAATTTTTAACCTTGAACATTTCACTTATGTTTAAGGCTATAATATCTCGAGTGATCACAAGTGATTGTGACATTGCGCGGTACAAGAATAAGAATTATGCATATCTCCTTTACCAAAATTCTTTTAGAGAAAGAAATTGTGAAAAAAAAAACATTCAAAAAAATTGAAAATAACCTTTAGAAAATCAAATATAACCTTAGTCATTCAAATTTGTACATCGCTTGCTAAATGGAGCACGTGGATCACCTGGTTGACCACGCAATTTCGTTTCCATAAAATCGCCTAACACCATTTCCTGGAACTTACAAAATTGATAACGTTGTGTCTGTTAACTACTTTCACGACCAGACTTCTGTAGTGGAGACACTGGAGAGTCTGGAGACCGATACATCAGCAACGTGGCTTTTACTTTTAATGGAAAACATCTCCACTTGGCTTGACAACAATGATCTCCACAAGCGGAATATACAGCTGTAGATTGCAGGCCACCGTCTTGTAGTCACCAAATCCCATCTCTGCCTGTCAGTTCTTTATTTTCTTGTTCACCACGGACTACGCAGAATTCCCACCAAATCCCATCTCTTCCTGTCAATTATTTATCTTGTTCACCACGCACTACGCAGAATTCCATTCATTTATTCGGCGCTTTGATTGATCTCCATCTCCTAGAGTAGTAAAGCTTTGGGATTATTTATTTTCTTTTTCGCAACAGACTACGCATAAGTCCCTGATCTATTTATTCGGCGCTTTGATTGATCTCCATCTCTTGGAGTAGCATACCTTTGGGCGAAGAAAGATTGCAGGAAATTTTCGAGATTTATACGAGAAATTAAGTTTGCAAGCTATGTCGTCAAGTTCATCTGTGTCTCTGGACTTTCTGGGAGTTCAGAACGCCCCTGAAGCAAACAAAAAAGTCATGAAAGGCAGTAGCAATTTGGAAATGGAATTCGGCCCTGAAAAGCATCTATCGAAGCTGAGATGTATGGTTTCTTTTGCAAACGCCTTGAATTTGTCTCGTAGTTTTATTTTTAGATCGGCTTGTGCAATATAATGGATGCCTATAAATTTGTCTTCCGTTCTTGTTTTCATAATTTGTTTTGGCTGATTTTGTATCTGTTTTTGATGAATGCAAACAGTCATGCAAGAATAGGAATCATGCATATCTCCTTTATTTTTTCTCTAGTGTATTTAATATTTATATATCACTTCAAGAAATCACACAGTTTAAATTCAACGTGTGGATTGCCTCACATATGGCCATGTTCATACCTGGCCTGGGCTGGACATATGTATTTATATTCTTTTATTATTATTATTAAAGAATCAAATACTATTATTCATAATGTGTGGTTGAAGACATGTAGCCGAAACGCCAGTCTAGTCCCGTGGATGGTGCGCGTCTCGGTGCATTAACAACCGCAATTTATATGGAGCAAAGCGCCTGCACAAAGAAAATTCAGCCCTTCTCATTATTTGGAATCCTGAAACTCTGCTCTTGGTTGCAAACATTCTGCAAGAAAAAGCCATTGTATACAGCAAGGGTACAGAAGTTCTGGGAGATGTGAGTCTACTAGAACAGAAGAGAATGGCGAGCCTAGAACAGGTAGAGATGTCGAGTCTGGAAGATCGAGCTGAGGACAAGAAGGAAGGCATGAAATCTGGTTCACAAAGTATTTAGGATGCTCATTCAAAGAATTCAGACATCTCATTGTTCCAACTTTTCAAGTATGCCGATTCAACAGATCTGTGGCTTATGGCACTCGGCACTTTAGGAACGGTTGCAGATGGAGCTGCAACGCCTGGGACGATGATTATAATGAGTAATTTGCTGAATGCAATAGGAAGTGGTCCATCGGGACATTTCTCTGCTACAATCAACAAGGTAATACTCATATCTTTCAGACCTCTGAAGGCTATAAGAGAGCAACGATCTGGCATATTGATTAATGACTATGTGTTTGTAAATTGTGCAGTATACTTTGCGTTTAGTGTATTTGTCGATCGGTGTATTGGTTGCTGCGTTTCTTGGTGGGTATAACTGCTACTTTGTTTCTTTGGCTCTTTTGCCCTTTCCAGAGTGCTTTTGAGAAGGGTTTTTCATTATGTTGCTTCGCTTTGTTTCATCAGAGGCATTCTGTTGGGTGAGAAACTGTGAAAGGCAAGCGTCTCGGATGCGTAGAAAATATTTGAAAGCTGTATTGAGACAAGACGAGGGATTCTTTGACACCGAAGGCACCGCCACATCAGAAGTTGTTACCAGCGTTTCTAATGATACTCTTGTTATACATGACGTTTTCGCTGAAAAGGTATGTCATCTTAACTAGCCGATTTTCTTTATGTTCGAACTCTACAGGATCTTTTAATATCTCAGTAGCGGTTTTACAGGGTATTTTAATATGTGTAGGGTCGAATGGCAGTGATTTTGTATCTCAACAAGACATCAATTAGGACACTTTAAGGAAGTAAATTTGGAATGTTTTTGTGATAACATGTCATCAGTGTGTCATTCCTTCTGCATCATGGTTTTAACTATCGCCATTAGATTTTGTTCTTCCTACGAGAACACACTGTTCGAGGGGTTAGGACTCAGGTAGGTTGGTCTGCCTTTTAACGGCTAGACGGTAGTGCCAGCCTGTCTCTTCCACACTCTGCTTCCTTCTTGCTTTCCTTCTCTTGCCATATTCGCGAAGGTAAAACGCCAAAACGGACAAGAAAGCTTTCAAGGTTAAACTACATTGTGAGATGTTTTAGGCTTCATTGTTATTTCAGAGAAAATCCAAAACGTACAGAACTCCATTGAGCCTGCAAGCTACAAAGGAACAATACAATAAGAAAAAAACATGAAGGATGAGAAAAATAGCAATCGTCAAAATGAAGAAGCTTGTTTTTGTTTATGTTAGTGGTAGAAGAAATGATTTAGTTTCGACGTTACAGGTAGAACCGCTATTGGCTATCTCAGCAATCTAGCCAAAGGCGACGCACGGGCACAAACATGTGAGACAACTTGCAATACTCATAATTCAGTGAATTACTTGCGCATCTAATTAAAAAAATCATATGAATATCCTGTAAGGTAATAAATTAGAATATATTACATACAGCTGCTCTGATCTTCACCGCAGTTGTAGAGACCAGTGGCCCATGGTGATGGATTTTCCTCCTGCTGCTGCTGCTGCATTTGAGATTCATCTGCTCATCAACGAAGGGATGCATGTTTTTATCTCTGAATTGGATTGCTAGCAAAAGATCTCCTTCTCCTTCTCACAGGTTCCGCGTCCACATCAGTAACGAGATCAGATCCATAGACTCATTCGTTTAATAATTGAAAGTCGCTTAACTTGGACCATAAGTTGGTGAAGTTCGCATCGATTAATGTTGACAAAAGAGTTTGTCTCATCAGGAGACACTTGGCATAAAGGACATTGAGTGATACAACTTTGGCCAGGTGTTGATTCAAATCCAGATAACAAAGTTCGAGGATGACATCATCCTTGATTGACCAATCAGAAGCTTACAAAATTTCATTTTAATGAAATAAAAAATTACTATTTTGCAACGATCTAAGTTAAACTTTGCAAAAAGTGTTTGAATTCTTTTTGTCAGTAGCAACTAATACAAAAGTCAAAGGCAAACGATTGCTATATACCTGCTATGGCAGGTATAATAATACCTATCTCACTAACTTCAAAATATTATACATGGCTACATCTTACAAACATTTGAAAGCATTATCACATATTTAACGCGTAGTTATATGAATTCGTATTATATTGTAAAATGTTCTAAACCAACCCTTCTTTATGCTAATAGATGCCTACATCTTACTACATCTTACAAACATTTGGAGGCATTATCACATATTTAACGTGTAGTTATATGAATTCGTATTATATTGTAAAATGTTCTAAACAAATCCTTCTTTATGCTAACCAATTGTAGTTCATAAACTTTTTGATTTATCATTATAATAATTTTATTAAGTAATTTTTTTAATTTTAGAACCATTATAATTTTCTTTTTTTATAAATTTATTATTGAAATAGATTTTTTTTAATATATAATTGAATTCAACACCTTCAAATAAATTGACTTTTTGTTAAACACATTTATTGTATTAGTTCTTGTTGAGTACATTTACGAATGGTTTAATATGGATCTTTTGCAAAATGTTTACATGTTTGTACTATTTTATGTTATTAGTCCCTCCCTACTTTTCAGGTTGGTAGGGACTTTATGAATCAACTTAATGCCATTTGTAATCATTTGCATGTTAATCTACACACCTCACAATTTTTTATCCAAAGTTTTGATGAAAACATATAAAAATCACTTTTTTCACACCAATCACCTTAGTTTCACTCTTATTTGGCCTCATATTGAGGCACGACCTTCACGTCATGAAATCTTCTACCTAAAAATTAAGCTAAATAACTTCATTCGTATCAAATATTGTTGTTATATAGTTACATAGATTAATGTTAACACATATAACATTAATTTCATTAGATTTTCTTCACATAACCTTTCCAAAATTTATCCCAAACGGTTGTAGGTTTTAATGTGCCTACCATTTCCATGAAACTTGTATATTTTATGCACTCACCACTTCCCATGCCACATGACACATGTTGTTGTTGTTGTATTTGTAAATTCAGAAGATATTATGATGTAAATATAATTGTACCTTCATTGGATATGCGTTTCTCTCCTTTTGGGATGCCATTATTTTATATGGTCATTGAGGTAAACCATCCATTGTAAGTAGGGGTAGTAGTCCCCAAGTTAAATGTAATAAAATCTATTTTTGAGTCTCCCTAGGTGAAGTCGTCCCTGTTAAGGTAAGAGGTCGTCTCAATTAAGTAATTAGGTCAGTCACTTAAAGGGTATAAATAGGGAGGCGCCCTCCCTCATTTATACACACACTCACTCACTCAAGTTCGCATTAGGAGAGAGAGAAGAACAAGGAGGAGAGGGAGAGATGCAAAAGGCTTCTTATACTTGGATTTTTCCATCTTGTGATATTGTCTTAGTGACTGAACTATTCAGAGGAAGATTGCGGGGTTTTCTCCTTTATGGTTTCCTCGAGGAAAATCTTTGTGCCTTGTATATCTGCTCTATCTTATGCATATTGCCGTGATTGTTATTCTTTCAGATAGAGATCCTAATCAATTTGAATAAGATTAGAAAAACTAGCATGGTATCAAAGCCTCTCTGAAGGAAGACACTATGCAACAATGAAAACTAGGACTTCCTAGTTCAAGGTCTTTTCTCCAAAGATAATCAAGAAAACAAGGATAGAGTAAATCTCCCTAGGAGGGCGCACCTTTTGGTGGAAGTAGAATCAATTTTGAATAAGTTTTATTTTTGACCTAAATACTAGTGCCGAGAGAAATTAGGGCATCAAGTTTCAGAGGCTTCCCACCTCAACTTTTAGAAAAGGACCTTAATGAGCAACTCGCGTTAAGGAGGTGCATCTTTCTATCCAGGCAGAGTTCCAAAATTCTAAGTTTGGAAAATTAGGGTTTCTCTAACAAACCCTAGGCTAACCAGCTCCGGAACCAGGTTGGGCACCTCAAATTGGTGAGATCTAAATATATGCCATTTCCATTTGAGGTTCCCATTTCAAAATGACTCATCATACCCAACTTGAGGATAAGCTCGAGGGAGCTGCCCATTTCGAAGCGTGGAAGTATAGGATCTTCGTGATCCTTGAAGAAAATGATTTGGATTAGTATATCAGTAAGGAAGTTCCGGAACCAGAGGGAGATGAGGCTAAGGCTATCCATAAGAGGAACTTGGTCAAGGCGAAGATAATCATTGTAGATTCTATTAAGGATCATCTCATCCCCCATGTGTCATCCTTGAAGAAACCTAAGTAAGTGTTTGATGCTTTGTAAAAGTTGTTCGAAGGAAAGAACATCAATCAAAATATGACATTGAGGAACCAACTGAAGAATGTGAAGATACAAAAATCAGAGACCATGCAATCCTAATTCATAAGGGTTTTGAAATCAAGGAACAATTTGAAGCAGTCAAAGAGAATGTAGAATAAGTACATACTATTATGACCACCTTGAATGGTCTCCCTAGATCACGAGATTCATTCATTCAAGGAATATGTTTTAGATGGAAGTTGATTAGTTTCAACAGACTCTGGGAAGAATGTACAAAAAATAATCTTAAATCATAACAAGAGAAGAGAAAATGGGAGCAACTGAAGATCAAGCTCTCACAGTTCACACTAGAGAGTATCATAGAAAGAAGGATGATCACCATCACAACAAAAGGGAGGACTTTATCATCACAAAAGACAAAAGAAATTAAGAAGAGATCCTTCCAACATTCGATGCTACACTTGTGATGATAAGGGACATTACTCCATAGATCGTCCCAGAAACAGAGGCTCCTTCAACAAGAAGTCAAATAAGAAAATACATCATGCTCACACCGCTAAAGATGATGAACCGACAATAAAGAGACACAAAGCAAAAAACTTATTCTTCAAGTGATGAAGAATATGCCCTAATCTCAGCACTCATGGGCACTATCTCACATGGAAGACATTATTGGTTTGTAGATAATGGGGCATCCAAACATATGATGAGATATAAAGAATCATTCATCAATCAGTCTGAGCATGAGTCACCTCACAAGGTGAAACTTGGGGATGATCATCAATACCCCATAAAAGGAAGTGCAGGAAGCTTCCTACAAACTAGACTTTGGAAAACCTTAAAAAATGAAATATGTGATATATGTTCCAGAATTGAAGAAGAATCTTCTCTCCATCTCTGCTCTAGATGCAAAGGGAATAAGAGATGCATTCGTTGATGGCCAAGTCCTGATGTGGCCAAAAGGAAATCCAATGGATGATGCAACAATGATTGGAGAGAAAGAGAGAGGCTTGTATAAGTTGAAGGGATAACTTGAACAAGCATTGGTTCATGAATCCATAGAACCAAGTGAACTATGGCATAGATGGCTTGCACATGTGCACTATAGAGCACTACTGATTGCAAGCTAATCAATTTCAGTATTTCCAGAGATTAAGACAAAACATGAAGGCATTTGTAAAGGATGTGCGCAAGGAAAGAACGTAAAGAATAAATTTCCTAGTAGTGAAAGAAAAGCAAAAGGAATACTGGATGTAATCCACTCAGATGTATGCAAGCCCATATCATCTAGCTCACTAAGCGGGTATGTATACTATGTTTCCTTTATAAATGATTTCTCATGTAAGACTTGGATATATTTCTTGAAAGGGAAAAATGAAGTATTCAACAAGTTCAAGGAATTCAAAGCCTTGGTTGAAAATCACACTGAAAGGAGTATAAAGACTCCTTGATCATATAATGGAAGAGAATTCACCTTGAAATAATTGAAGAACAAAACAATAATGGAAGCAACGAAAACAATGCTACATGACTAGGATCTTTTGATGCACTTATGGGCAAAAGCAACAAGGATAAATGTATATGTACAAAACCGTACTTCTCACCAATTACTCGATAACAAGACTCCTAAAGAGGCTTTCTCAAGAGAGAAACCATAAACCAACCATCTCAAAGTATTTGATTGTCCAGTGTACATACACATACCAAAGAAATAGAGGACCAAGCTCGATCCCTCAGGAAGGAAGGGAATATTCGTAGGATAGAATGACACATCAAAAGCTTACCGAATATAACTCCAATGATTTAAAAAGATCGACATTAGCAGAGGCATAAGATTTGACGAAGAATCATCATACTCTAGATCCATAAAACTACCCATTGGAGAGATCGAAGAGATTGAATCAATTAGAGTTTGAGACACGACAATATAAGAAACAATTATAGAATACCATGAATATAACAACATGACAGAATGACTTCATGAGAAAAAATCCCACAAGAGAAAACAAACATGGGAATGGGAGCTAATACAAGATGCAAAAATATATTGTGCTTCATATGGGATGCATAGATAAAGGAAAATACCCAAATCATACAACAACTATGTGGCCCTGATATGAGACATCATTAATAAAGAACCTTCCAACAATGAAGAGGTTGTAGAAAATAAACAATAGAAGGATGCCATTATCTAGGAGTATCATCCGATTACGAAGAACAATGTCTAGGAGATATTTTCAAGACAAAAAGAGACGTTTGTCATGACTTTGAAGTGTATTTACAAGATCAAGCATGTTTCATATTGTAGCATTGAAAGATACAAGGAAAGGTTCGTGGTGCATGGATTCTCATAGAAAGAAGGCATAGACTACAAGGATACATTTGCACCCATAAGGAGATACACTTCCATCAAATCTATACTTGCATTGGTTGCAGTAATGAAATGGAAGGTACACCAAATAGAGGTTAAGACAACATTATTGAATGGTGTAGTTGAAGAGGAAGTGTACATGGAGCATGCACTAGGATTTGAGACACATGACAGGAAGACACATGTGTGAAAATTGAAGAAATCCTTGTAAAAATTGAAACAGGAACCCAGGACATGGTACAACAGGATGGAAACACTCCTGATGAGATTAATATTTACCAAGAGAAAAGAGGATTCCAACCTTTACTTCAAGGTTGAAGGTGGAAGATCGACAATGCTCCTATTATATGTTGATGACCTATTTTTGATAGGAGAAGAGGAATTCATTGTAGATGCAAAGAGGAAGCTTTCCACTGAGTTTAAGATGAAAGACCTAGGGATGATGCACTATTTTTTAGGCATGGAGGTGTGGCATATGTTGAAATATTGTAACTTCAAAGAATATTCTATTATTGTAATTTATTTGGATATGTTTTAATCCTCCGTTGGGATGTTATTATTGTATTTGGTCATTATAGAGTGATGAGGTATAACCTCCTTTGTAAGTCAAGTCGATAGAACCCTCCAGAAAGTAATATTATATAGTTTTCAGTCTTCCTAGGTAAGTCGACCTAGTTAAGTTTGTTGGGGTCGACCTAGTTAGTGAAAAAGTCTAGTGGAGGATAAAGTATAAATAGGANATATATGCAATGAGAAGGAGCACTTGTTTGGGGTTTTGTCTTTTTACTTTTGATCATCTATATTGAGGAAGTTTTGTTGGGTTTTCTTTCCCTAGAGGGTTTCCCAGGATAAATATGTGTTTATCTTGTGATTGTGTTTCTTTCAGTGATCCTGTATATGCTATTATTGTAAAATTGAATTGAATACTAATGTTATCTATCTTAGCATATTTAATCTTATAAACAAAGTATGAATGGGATATTCCTTAGTCAAGGAAAGTATGCAGTGGATATTCTGAAGAGATTCGGAATGCTGGAATGCAAGGCGATAACCACACCTATGGCATTGAACTTGAAGCTATTGCGCGATGCTTCATCAGAGATAGTTTATGCCACAATGTATCATCAGATGATTGGCTCATTGATGTACTTGAAGAATACGAGACCAGACATATGCTTTGTTGTGAACACCCTGAGCCAATTCCTGATGGATCCGAGACATGTTCACCAGGTAGCTGTAAAGAATGTATTGAGGTACCCAAAGGGTACAATTGATTACGAGCTCAAGTATGATGCAAATTAGAAGATTAATTTGCATGACTATGTTGATTCAAATTGGGTAGGAAACACCACTGATAGGACGAGCACTTCAGGATGCTGCTTCAATTTGGGATCCGATATGATCTACTGGTTTAGTAGGAAGAAGTCCTGCATGACGCTGCATACAACCGAGGCATAATATATTGCAGCTTGTTCAACTAGTTGTGAGGCAGTATGGGTTCTAAAGTTACTGTCTGATTTGTTTGATATCGAGTTAGAGGTGACTTGTATCTTTTGTGACAACTAGAGTTGCATGAAGTTGTCATAGAATCTGATGTTCCATGACAATTCGAATCACATTGAGATCAAGTATCACTATATCCGGTATATTGTGTAGAGAGGAGCAGTGACGCTCTAGTACGTGACGACGAATGAGTAGATAACGGATGTGTTTACCAAGGCACTAGCCAGAGTGAAGTTCGAGTACTTCAGAGAGAGACTTGGTTTTATCCATATCAAATTAACTATAAAGAGGGAGTGGCAAGCTCTTGCATTGTGGTAAACATAGGTTGTTCTCAGACGTAATCAATCCTGGTGTGCTCCCATGCTAGAAATGATGAGAAGACTGGAAGACACAAATGCACTAGAATGAGATCTCACATGAGAAGGAATACAGGATATCGCCAAATGTAATAAATCCTGACGTAATACGTAGGTTGTACCGAGACGTAATCAGTCCTATCAGGCCGTCCTTGTATGTAATGAGTCTTGGTGTGGTACACAGGTTATCCCTGGATGTAATGAGTCTTGGAAGGTTGTCTTTGGATGTAATTAGTCTTGGCGTGGAACACATGTTTTCATTGGATGTAATGAGTCCTTTAGGTTGTCGTTGGATGTAATGAGTCCTAGCGTGGTATGCAGGTTGTCCTTGGACGTAATCAATCCTTATGTGTTCCCATGTTGGAGATGATGGGAGGTCACAAGGAACTTGGTGTGTGCCTAGGAGATTCTCGCATAGTGATAGACGTAGGTCATCATTAAGACGTAATGAGTCCTAGAGTGCTCCTATGTTGGTAGAACATGGGTTGACCATGGAGAGACATAATGCACTTGGTGTGATCCTAGGTGATTCTCACATAGTGGTATACATAGGTAGTCATTGTGACGTAATGAGTCCTAGCATACTCCCATGTTGGTAGAAGACATGTGATCAGTGGTATGCATCTAGGATGTGATCTGTGTGCGATAATGAGATGATTTAGATACGACGAGATGACGTTAAGAGACACAGGTGATTGTAGTGGAAATGTAATGTATGGTCTTGGGTTGTACCTACGTAATAAATTGTTTGTGGATATGATGAAGATCTAGATACGGACTAGGCATACATCCAACATGAAATGAGGCTGGATCTATAGAAACATCCTATGAAGGATAGAAATATGTCACTATTCAATGATCGACAAGATGAGAACTAAAAAAATAGCGATGATGATGATTCAACGATGATGACATGGCCATATGTGTTGATGATTGTGGCGAGAGAATTCCTTCCTAGTTAAGAGGGAGCATTGTTATATTTGTAACTTCAGAAGATATTCTGATGTATATTATTATTGTATATTGTTGTACTCCCATTGGATATTTGTTTCCCTCCTTTCGGGATGTCATTATTGTATATGGTCATTGAGGTAAACCCCCCGTTCTAAGTTGCAACAATAGTCCCCAAGTTGAATACAATAAAATGTATTTTTGAGTCTCCCTAGGTGAAGTTGGACTTGTTAGGGTAATAGGTTGGCCAAATTAAGTTATTAGGCCAGTCACTTGAAAGGTATAAATATGGAGGTCCCCTCCCTCATTTATACACACACTCACTCACTCAAGTTTGCACTAGGAGAGAGAGAAGAACAAGGAGGAGAGAGAGAGAGCTGTAGAATAATGCTTATACTTTGGTTTTCCATCTTGTGATATTGTATTAGTAATGAAACTATTATGAGGAAGTTTTGTGGGGTTTTCTCCTTTTTGGTTTCCTCGAGGAAATTTTTTGTGTCTTGTGTATCTAATTTATCTTATGCATCTTGTTGTGCTTGTTATTCTTTCAGATAGAGATCCTAATCAATTTGAATAAGATTAGAAAAACTAACATTTTTTTTGGAAATTCCATGACACATGTAGGTTTTATGGAGTCACCACCTTTCTTGCTACATGACACATGTTGTTTTTCAATGCCTCAATCTGTACTACCTCTTGACAATTTTATGGTTACAGATTCATACCTTCAACATTGGAGTTATTTTGGAAACATGAGCTTAAAGTTGTTGGTGTGACTGCTACGAATCGATAAGATATTGCTATGTTCTTACCATTTTCTGCAATGATTCGTCTATTGTCTTTTTCATTCTAACCATATGTAGAAATTCCATAATCAAAGACTCTAAGAATCACCAAAGCATCACTTGGAAGTATTCTAGGTCATGTGCTAGTTGTTCGATTTGAACTAAGCCATTTCGAAGAGATGGTCTAGGGGGTACTGGGATGGGACCTTATATACATCTATATGTTCTACTTGTTATTCCATATATGTTGAAGGAACGATATCCTCACTGCCATTCATTCTCTATTACAACCCTTGGTCCATTCTCATTTAGGTGCACGATCCACCTCGCATGAAGACGAGGTTGTAGAGAAATCCATCTTCCCTCTCAGCCTATTTCCTGGATGTAAACTTGAGAGGCCCAGTGGCCTAAATATTAACTGAGAAATGGTACAATAGTGTTAGGGATGACTTGGGCACATTATTTTAAGAATTAATGAGCTTTGAAGCTCAATTGAATGGAAGAGATGATAACATCGGACTCATACTTTAAAAACTTGAAGGTTTCTTTGCTCTTCCTTACAACTCGTCCCAATATTTGGCCTTTCTTGCCCATTTATTTCCTCATTGATATTTATCCATCCAAAATACCTGGCTATTTCATGCACTTTAAACCATGGACAACCACTCTACCCTAAAATAAATAAATTAAGTGTGAACATTTATGTTTCAAAGAACTTACCTACCTTCCTTTTAGTTAGATAGTCTCACACACATTAGGTTGAGAGTGCATTATGTGCATGTAGGTGGACCAACTCATGTATGTATACCCAATTATTCCACACTCATGGACAATTATTCATTTCCCTGCTTACCTTTGTATGATTGAATTTAGGTAGCCCCATCCTTTAGTTAGGAAATATGATTGTGCAAGTGGGGAGAGCTAGATTTTTCCTCATCTCCTCCCTCTTTCATGATGTCCAAAATGCCTCACCAACTCATAACAAACAATAAACATTAACGAGGCTACATCAAATGTACTCTTGGTAGAGTACATATGGTTTTGGAACATTGGGGACTTCATGATTAGTTGCATCATAACATGTTTTGGATCCCTTAGAGCACTTGTGAATTAATAGATCCTTAGAGGAAAAAAGTATTCGATATGGAGGATACTTCAACATAATCCTTAATCCTCCATGACAAATTTTCTGTAACGTTTTTGGGCATGGCGTTGGATCCACGCACTAAAAGAAGAGAGCCATGAAGAGAAAAACCACCACTAGTAAGTTTTCATTTGTACCTTTTATCCTTCTAACAAAACCATATGCCATATAGACTCCCCCATGTAATATGCTTGATGAAACCCAAATCCATTCAACTTTCAATGTTTGGAATAAACAATTTATTAAAGCAAAGAATATTCTCATAGTTAAACATTAGAATCCTCTATAAAATAGGATAAGGCTATTAATTTATTTCCAATTTCCATAATGATCACTTCATTTCCTTATCATTGGATAAAATTTTGATGGATAGTTTCCTGGGTTAGAAATAAAGTTGTCGTTGATGTCAAAATGTAAAGTCAGCCTTGTGCCATAAAGTATTGAGTCGAACCAAGAAGTGATCCAACACTCATATACATAAAGGATTCTAAACCACTTATACTATGAAACGAGAACTTGACACAGTTCTCGTTTTTCTCTCTCCTAATTTTAGTAGCTATTTTTTGCTCCGTTTCAAAAATGGTTGATGCCAGTATCACACATTTTCATTTTCAGACATTTTTTGGGACCTTTGAATTATCTTTGTTGTAAAATATTTTTAATTTCTATTTTCAAGTGTGTTTTTTGAAATTTAACAAAATAACATACATTTTTAAGCAATTTATAATGAAAAACATATACATTTTACGATTTTTTCTATAAAATAAGACATTTTTATGTACAAAATAAGGCATTTTTATTGACAAAATTGTAAATAATTCCAGAAAATAAAGACATTTAAAACCATTTTCAATGAATTTTCAGAGAATTTTTCTCTAAAAATGATCATATTTCATATTAGTTATCGAAAAGTGACGACTCACATAAAGTCGAGAAAAAATATACAAATTATTTGTAAAAAACATATTAAAAACATTATATTTAGGAATTTTATTTCTAAAATAAATTCTGAAAGTCAAAACATTACTAATGTATCTGATCAAAAAATTGTCAAAAATTGTCAAAATTAACATTTTCTTCAAAACATGAAACTATTCAACAATATCATGCATGCCAAATTCTTCATCGACATTGGAATTTTCTAGAGCTTGAATTTCCTCAGGGACATCAATGTCCTCTTCCATTGGGTCTTCTATGTCTGCAAGATCCCCAAAGTGCTCCTTTCCAAACACCCCTCCTAACGGGGGTTGGGGCTCTTTTGACATCTTTGCCACAAGTGTTTCACTAAACTCTCCTTTCTTCAAACCAAATTCTTGCAGTTCATCTGGAAGAACTTGAATAGCCTTAATTATTTGTTTTATGTAATTGCATTGGAGTGGATCATTATCAATCGATATGCAATTTCTGAAGGCTGTCAACAAGCCCCCTAATTGTGTGTCTGAATGGAAAACAACAAATCTCCATAGTGGTGATGTTGTGACATCTACAAATCCCGAAACCACTTTACTGAATGATTGGTAAGTATAAGGCTCACACTCATAAGTAGTGTTTCGGATATTGTATCCATGAGGGATATCTGCAATCACTAGTGCGAACTCCTTTTTAGGAACAAGATTTGCAATGTCTGCACAGTCACCTAAAATGAATCTATATTGCACAGTGTCAAGCCCATTCCAAATATAATGATCAAGTGTATCATCAAGTTCAACATTTGCAAGACATTGTCTCCTTTGTCGTTCTATTTTGGCTCTTTGGATATGGATTTTGAAGGACTCCGGTACTCCAGCTCCACCCCTCTTTGGCATCTTCAAATGAAAATGATCTCTATAAGTAATAAAATAGAAATGAATTGAAATAGAA
>LPNX010913600.1:94297-247781 GCA_001517045.1 Pseudotsuga menziesii | reverse complement strand
TACATTTTGAAATAAAACTACATATAAACTACTATGATGCATTTTGTTTTTTAAATTTTTAGAATTTCTTGATAATCCATGTTAAGTAGAATATTCATGCTAGATTTGGGAGAATATGGGTCATACATGAATGACTTCATTTTTTTTGGTTTCCTCGAATATATTAGATAGAAAACCTCTTGCAACATAGCATGTCAAAATTAAGTTTTTTGCAATTTTTTTAGATAATTTCTTTTCAATATATCTCAATGTCTCACCATTCTTAACATTTAATAAATTATGGATATCCATACATACATCATTATTTATGGCCAGTACCCATGTTCTACTTCTAATTGAGACAATGTTTTCTTTTGAATGTTTGACTACTAAAGTTTTAGAATAAGTAATGAGAAAATTATAATTGAAGAAATAGTTTCCTCGATTAATCATGGCAAATGGGAGAATCATTTGTCATAGATGAGTGACTTTGGATACGCACTTAATCTTGAAAATCAATATCTTAAATAACTTATTTGTAGTTACTTTGAATCATTAGTAATCAAAGAACACGAGGACATACAAAGTTTGACTAAAATTCATTTAAAATGTGCTTCAACATCTATCTCTAATTCAATATATTCAAAATTCTTGTCATTTTCTCCTCTTCATGAAATCAATGATCAAACATGGTGTTTTATAATATAAATCTTTTAAGTACTTCGGTCACCTCAAATATAGTATAGAGCATGTCTTAGAGTATTATAGTATAAAATTATGTGTGCAATTTCATTCAATTTGGATTATTCCCACATAATATATCTCATTGTCTCAAAGATTTTAACATCTACAAAATTATTAATATTCATAGACTCATCAGGATTTATGTCCAACCCATCTAGTTCTAATTGAGATGTAATATTTCCTAGACTAGTTCTATTTGAGATGTAATATTTCCTTTTGAATGGTTGAATACTAAAGTTTTACTTGAAATAAATAAAAAATATTAATTGAGAAAATACTTCATTGGATTAATTATTCCAAATTTAATGGAATAGTTCTTTGAGTTGATTTTTCTAGATTTAATAGACTCATGTATTTAGAGATTTACAAAAAAACTCAATGTGGATGAAGTCCTTGTAATAGAATATTTCCAAATTTAATGAAATATGTGTTCTTTGGAAATTGTTGGTAAAGTCGGCCATGGTTTTATAAACCAGAATCTATGTAATCCTATCTGTGGTTGGTTTTCCACCTTTATAATCTAATCTATAACTGTTTCTGTCAAAAATAATAATAATTAATAAAATAAGAAATAAACCAATAAATAATTATGAAAAGTCAAAAGACATTACTTATATTGAAAAGGTGCAAAATGACTTATAAAACCTACGGCAATGTAATTGTAAAATACCATTATCTTATCAATTATATATTATTTTTCCATTCATGGAGTATCTGTGTTATTTACATTGGTTATTCTAATAAAAACAATTCTTAATCGCTTTTGAATGGTATCAAAGTGATATGACCTTTGGTCAGCATTACCATAGTTTGTATGAGATAATTGATCTTTGACCAAAAGCAGGCTTGTTTCCTTTTTACACATAACTTCCATTATTCTTCTCCACTCTCTCTTAATCCAACACTCACGCGCTACTGTAGATACGACCTGTTGCTCATCCTGCCATTATGCACCATCCTCATGCTCCCACTTTCTCTCATGCTACACCTCCACCTCCATCATGCCTTCTCTCATCTGCGAAAATCCACCCCACATCCTCTCTACCCCCTCCAATCCATTCCACCCATTCCCTCTTATGTGCCCTCTCCCTCGGTGCCACCATCCTTGTTGTGCCCTCTCCCGAGCTCCCTCCTTCCCTGTTGTGCACCCCCGCTAGCCACCCGATCTTTCCCTTCCGCCCAACACCCCCACCTCACTATGTTTCCCTCTTTCCCCCATGATTCCTTCCCTCCATGATTCCCTCTGCCTACTGCTCCCTTTCCCCATCTACCTGTGCACTCTTTGTGTTTCATTGCGCCCAAGCTCTTCCCCCACTCCTACATCCATCCCTTACACCAAAACCATCACCTTCAAATCCTTGTCCTACCATCTCCCATTGCCTTCTCCTTGTCCGCTCCACAAGGTCACATAGATTCTCGCTCTCTACTCTTTCCTATTACTCCTCCACGACCATCTCTCCAACGCAGCTCCACGAAACCCTAATTTTAATCATTGTGAAAATCAAATATATCATAATATATGATATATTATAATACAATATTATTATATTTAATAATTATTATTTTTATAATATATATTGATTACTATTATAATTAAAAAATTTAATAATATTAATAATAATTATTGGCAATTATTACACATTTTGTATCCACTCATTGTCAAAAGGGAAAGAACACCAAGTCAAGAAGAAATCAAGTCACGAAGACCCTTATCGTAAAGAAATCAAAGTCGAAAAGAAGATTAATTATCGTCAAAGAAGTCATTGAAGCCAATTGTGGAATTGTTGAAAAATTATGGATTCCATATATAAATCGAAATTATGGACTAATTGTCCTTATTGCGAAATGGAATTCCAATATCCAGCACTTTTTAAAAATTGCAATCGCTCCTGTCCAATATGTGGTAATTTTCTTATTATGAAGGACAGTTAAGGTAACTCACAATTGCAATCACAGAAATAGGAAAACGAATTAGGATACTATAAGGAAAGCAATAAAAATATTCAATTTGAGATAAGTAAGCGGAGCATTCTTGATCAATTCACAGAACAAGAGAATCATCGTTTAAAAGATCAAAATCAAAAGCTGGAAAAAGCTAAAGAAGATATTGAGAAAATGTTACCAGCTAAGAATGAAGAAATATTTCAATTAAAAATTCACAATCAAGATATTGAAGACAAATCAAAAAGTTCAAAGATAATTCAGAATCTTCATATGGAAGCAATAATGATTTAGAAGCTGACATAAAGCGTCTAAACAAGCACACCTTGGACAAGGAAAATGAATTAGCGCAAGTCCAGAGAAAGTTAGAAAATAAAGAATCTGAGTTATGTAGACATCGACAACAGAAGGAAAAACTTCAGGAACATTATGATGGCATTAGAAAGACACATAAGCTGGATATTACAGCTGCCAAGCACAAGTTATCAACAGTGTGAAATATATCGGTTAAGGAACCATAACAAAACTTTAATTGGAAAAATCAGGAAGCTAAAAAGTACTAAAAAGAAATAACAATTAAACGAAGATATCGAAGGAAAACTACTGGATAAAGAGGAATAAAAACAACGCTTAAGAAACCTTAATCAAGAACTAGAGGAACAAATCGAGAAGCTAAAGAGGACAAAAAGTTGCAAGACAACATGTTTGAGAAGATTCAGAGTAATAACAATATACTGGAGAAAAAAGTAGCAAAAATCCAAAAGGAAGTATCCAGAGTTTCCGAAAAATAAATTCATGTTGAGGAAGAAGAAATAAACACAAATTCAGTCTTCGTCGCAGTTCAAAAGGAATTCAATCTAGCAGGAAAAAAAAAACCAAAAGACTCCTTATCGACAGCCCAATTATAAACGTCATTTTGACCAATGATAGGGTCAAAATGAACATACACATAAGAGTTATGTTGTCATACAAGCAAGAACATCAAACCAACATACTAAGCAATAAACAAGAAGAACCATCCCACAAAGCCATCAAATCTCCCCGATGAAGATAGATCTCAAATTGACCACATCAGCGACGATGTGACATTTCTACTTTGGAATTCGTAACTTGTATCGTCTCATTTCATAAAGTGTCGCAAATACTAAAAGAAAGACTCTAGAGATGATGGTTCAAGAAAAAAAAGCAGACGTAAGCCTTGTCTTCTCTAAGCTTTGAGGACAAAGCTTCTCTAAGGGGAAGGCAAATTTATATATAAAAAAAAAAGAATATAAATGACATTAATTATTACTATTAATATTAATAATTAATAGTTAGTAAAAAAAGAAATAAACAAATTAATAATTATGAAAAGTCAAAAGACATGACTTATATTGAAAAGGGGCAAAATGACTTATAAAACCGACAATGTAATTGTAAAACATAATTATCTTATCAATTATATATTATTTGTCCATTCATAGAGTATATGTGTTCTTTATGCTGGTTATTCTATTAAAAACGATTCTTAATCGTTGCACAACCAAATTCAACCATAAGGACCCTTTTTCAACCATAGTCAATTTTGGTCTAGCATGGTCAACCATAGTCAAACATCATCAACCATGGTTTACAATTATTGGATAATCAACCATGGTCAAATCATCATTAACCATAGTCAAACATGGTGAACCATAATTAAACATAGCAAAACATCCCCAAACTTATCATGATTATAGGTCTGGGGCATTTGATGGATATGGAATATTAATGGTTGATTTCTCTCCATTCTTGTTAAATGCCTCAAACCTACAATCGACATAAGGATTTCCATAAACATGGTCAAACATAGGAAATTGTTGTCAATCATAATCAAATATATTCAATTATGCTTAACCATGTTCTACCATAGTAAAAAGTCATCAAACATGGGTAACCATATTCAACCATGGGCACCCTTGCTCAATCATACTAAACCATGTTCCAACATGATCAACCATAGTCAAGAATGGCCAACCTTGGTTTACGATGGTCAAACATAATCAACCATGGTCAAACCATCATTTTCCATATGAGCATTGCAATAGATATAGCCATATTATAAATGTGTTAGTGTCACAATCTCACATAATATTGAATTTATCCTCTTAATGTCATAATGTGGCCTAACCCTAAATAAACATTGCAATATAGCCATAACCATTAAGGAATGTAGAAATTTACATAATTCATGTTAGAATGTGACATAACCATTGAATAATGTTGCAATACACCATAACCCTTGAGGCATGTCGTAATTCCACATAACCCTTTATGAACACTGGGATGCAACATAGTCATTGAAGAACACAGAAAACCAACATAATTCAACCAAGATGAACATCACAATAGATATAACTATAACCATTGAGAAACATAGGAACTTGACATAAGTAATACAAGATGAAAGTCACGACATGACATAAGCATTGAGGAATCTCACAATTAGCATAACCCTTAAAGGGCGTAGACCATGGTCAACCATATCCATCATTATCAACCATAGTCGAGCACAATCAAACATAGTCAACATGACCAACAATTATCAATAAAAGTTAATCATGGCTATCCATAGACAACCAAATTCAATGTGACATAACCCTTGATGATTGTCCTAATGCAACACAACCATTAAGGAACCTAGCAATTCAACATGCAGTTGGCCAAATTAAATGTCATAATGTGATATGGCGATTGAGGAATGTCACAATTAAGCATAACTCTCGAGGAATATTGCAATGTAATATAACAGTTTATGTATGATGTAGTTTTATGTAACTCTTAATTGTTGGTGCAATGTCACATGACCATTGCATAATGCAGCAAGTTGACATAAGTCAACCAAGATGAGCATCACAATAGACACAACCATATTATCAGCCTCTTAGTATCATAATGTGAAGTAATACTATAGTCACCCATAATGTTTCAATTTGACACATGTTGAAGTCAGACTCTTAATGTCATAATATGAGATTATTTTGAATTCTACCTCTTTTTAGAAAAGAAGAGAAAAAAATGTGTTAAAATATTAAGAAACTTGGCATTTGGATCGCAATGTTGGGACCATCTTCAATAGTTAATCAACCTCTTTTGTTAGGATCTTGAAATGCAATATAGCCAATAACAAACATAGCAAATTGTGATAAGTCAACCAATATGAGCATCACAATATATATAACCATATTATAAGTTTGTTAGTGACGCAATAGACATAATATCGAAGTCATATTCCTAATGTCACATTGTAATATAATGTTGCAATGTAAAATTCTTGCGAAGTTAACCTCTTAATGTTGTTAAAATATTGTAACTTTGGAAGATATTATATTTGTATTAGTGTTATTCCTCCTTCAAGAGGTGTCATTGATGTAATTGGCCATGTAAGATTCATTGAAAGAATCAATGTAAACCTCCATATGTAAGTCAGGTCAATAGTAGCCATGAGTCATTGTAATAATTATTATTTTGGTACTTCACTTGACAACTTAGCCCTTTCAATTAGACAATTCGGCCTGGTTAGGTTTTAGGTCAAGTCAAGAGTCAAATATAAATAGTGAGGAACCTCCTTCATTTGTACTCACTTTACTCAAGCAAGTTCACTAGAGAGAGAAAAAGAAGTGCACCAGAGAGAGAGGAGAAGTTATCTTGGGGTTTTTCAATGTCTTGGTTGAGTTCTATACTGAGGAAGTTTTGCGAGGTTTTCTCCCTTGTGGTTTCCCCAAGGAAAATCTATGTGTTCTTTGTGTTGTTGTTCTTACTGTTATTTCAGTGATCCTACTATTGTAAATTGTTTTAGAATATCATCTAAGCAATTAAGAAAAGTTAACATGGTATGAAACCCACAATAAAAGGATACTTTGTGCAGCTAGGTTTTGTTATTCCGAACAATTTGTTGCTGAGTACAGCTTTGGAAGTCATTCCCATGAGACTTGTGTTGTAACAAGTTCGGAATCTATGTCATATTAGGTTCATATCCTCTACATGGAACCTATGTTGTATTAAGTTCATTAACTTATGTTGTATTAAGTTAAAGAGCTTATGTTGTATTAACCTAGGACATTGTCATATTCAGGAAAGATGCTTGTACTAGGATCTTATGTCATATTAAGATCATGGCCTTATGTTGTATTAATGTTGTATACTTGTGTTGTATCAAGTCTGGACTTGTATCATACAAATTCAAATGATTCTCATAGACAGTACCCTATGAGATGGTTCTCCTTAAGTGGAGATGATCTTGTGTTGTATCAAGACCACATGACTTATGTTGTATTAAGTCTCGAGGATATACTATGTCATGTACGTCTAGTAATGGTCACTAGGTGCTACAAATATCCTTTAGGGATTAGCTACCCCTAGAGTGGTTTACTTTAGGATATGACTATATGACTCGGGGTAACACATATGATCATAGGTTCAAAACAATTCTTATGAGTATGATATGATATATATGATTAATTAATGAAACACATATGGACCATGCAGAGATAATTAATATGAGCACATAGATAGAGAGAAAATTTGAATTTCCCATGTATCCCTCCAAGTGAGCTCGAATTAATAAGACATCGGTTCAGTCTTAGTTATGATAACAAAGTTCAGTTAATTAAGGAATCAACTCCTTAATTAATGCAAAGTGGTTGTTGAAGATAACACTAATGGAGAAGCACCTGTTACATTCAGTTATGTTCAGTTACATTCAGTTATGTTTAGTTACATTTAGTTCTGTTCAGTTACATTCAGTTCTGTTCAGTTACATTTAGTTCCATTCAGTTACAGGTAGTTCCATTCAGTTCAGTTCGATTCAATCGTTTAACAACTCAATTAGAGGAAATTAAACTCAGTGAATTAGTGGAGGGCGCATATCTTAAATGTGGGAGATAATTATGAAGTTCCAACTTGGCACCAAGTCTGTGGGGCCATATGGTTGAAGATGAAATAATGTTCATGGTGTTAAGAAGTTACTGAAGCATGCAACCATTCGCTACATTCATTGTATGACTAATTTCTAGCTTGTTATTAAAGTGTTATGCACTTGGAAAGACTAGTACAGTGTTCCATTTGATCTCTCCTCTCTTGTGGACTCTAATAAAGAAATATGCTATTGTGTTGTAATCATTCTCTACCAATTATCAATCATACTCTAATATTGTTTGCTTGGTTTTTTATCCTCCAAATCAGTGGAGGGTTTTCCAAGGGTACATCATGTGTCTTATGGTTTGAATGCTTGTGTATGAATTGTTTACTAGATCTATCTGCGCTTTAATTGTGGATTAAAGTTTTAAAGTTCAATTATCTTCATATTTGCTCAAACACTTACACAATTCCCTCGACAGATCAACCAAAAAAGAGGGCTCACTCAACTCGCCCTAGGAGGGTGCATCTTTCTACAAAAATAGAATTGAATTCTGAGAAGTTTCATTTTTGGGCCCGACACTGTTGCTAGGAAGAACTAGGGCTTCAACTTTTTCAAAGTTCCATCATGAGTATCTGGAAAAGGAAGATACAATCTATCTTGCCTTGGAGAGGCGCATATTTTCCACCAATTATCCCTACAAGTGATCCCAACTAAAAAATTAGGGTTTTACCATCAAACCCTAGCTCATCCCAAAGAAGGTCAGTCAGAAGAAGATTTCTCCAAGTAAGTATTGTTTCTTCTATTTCCATTTGAGGTTCTCATTCTATTAAAGATGACAAACAATACAAATATGGATGAGAAGCTTGAGGGTGTTGATAACTTCAGAGCATGGAAGTATAGGATTGTGCTCATCCTATAAGAGAATGATCTAGAAGGATTCATAAAGGAGGAAGTTGCAAAACCATAAGGAGATGAAGAAAAATCCAAGCACAAGAAGGATATGATCAAGTCTAAAAGGATCATAGTTGACTCCATCAAAGATCACTTGATCCCTCAAGTATCTTCAAGGAGGAAACCAAAGGAAATTTTTTATGCCCTATCCAGCCTATTTGAAGGAAGGAATATCAATAGGAAGATGACCTTGAGAAATAAACTCAAAAGTGTGAAGGTTCAGAAGTCAGAGACCATGCAATCATACTTCACAAGAGTACCCCAAATCAAGGAGCAACTGGAATCTATTAGTGACGTGATAGAATAAGCAGAAGTTGTAATGACCACATCGAATGGTCTACCAAGAGAATGGGAATCTTTCATTCGAGGAATATTTTTCAGAAGAAAATTGACCAAGTTCTGAAAGTTATGGGAATTATGTATTCAAGAAGAATAAATAATAGTAATCAAAGCAGAGAAGGTGAATGAAAATGAATATCAAGCTTTGGAAGCCCATACCAAAGGAAATAACAAGAGGAAGAGTTATGATCATTCTCCCAAGAAAACTCAAGGGTCTCATAATAATAAGAAGATCAAGAAATACTTCTCATCTTATGAATGCTTCACTTGCCACAAGATGGGACACATCTCCATAAAATGTCCCATGAAGGAAGAACAACTCAAGAAGAGGAACAAAAGATTCCAAGTCCATGCAGTTGAAGACGAGGAGAGAACTAAAGAAGATGCAGATTCCTACGAAGAATATGTTTTGATTTCAGCACTCACATGTTCAGTTTCACCTAGTAGTGATACTTGGCTACTAGATAGTGGTGCCTCCAACCACATGATAGGTTACAAGGATTCACTCTCTTGTCTTGTACAGAAGGATTCCCCACATAAATTAATGCTTGGATATGATTCTTAATATCCCATCAAATGGATGGGAGAAGCCTCTTATAAGTTGGACTCCGAAAATTCTATGAATATGAAGGATGTTTTATATGTCCCAAGGCTAAAGAAGAATCTCCTTTCTATCTTAGCTTTAGATAATAAAGGTTTCAGAGTTGATTTCGTAGATGGTGAAGTCCTCATGTGGACAAAAGGGAAAACTATATATGATGCAGTGGTGATTGGAGATTAAGAAGGAGGACTTTACAAACTAAAGGGGCATGTAGATTCAACCCTTATGACCAGCACCGTAAGCCCATGTGAACTATGGCATAGAAGGATTGCTCATATACATTACAAAGCATTTCCAATTGCAAGAAAGGTGGTGACAAGTTTACAAGAGATCCAGATAAACCATGAAGGTGTGTGCAAAGGATGTACACAAGGAAAGAACACTAAGAACCCTTTTCCAAGAAGTAAAAATAAAGTGAAAGGGATCTTAGACATTATTCGCTCAGATGTATGTGGGCCGGTGAAAACTAATTCACTAAGAGGGTATGTGTATTATGCTTCCTTTATTGGTGACTACTCCCACAAAACTTGGATCTATTTCTTGAAGAAGAAAGATGAATTATTTGAAAAGTTCAAGCAGTTTAAGGCTCTTGTAGAAAACCTCTCTGAAAAGAGGATCAATACCTTACTAGATCAGATAATGGAGGTGAGTTCACATCAGGTTAATTCAACTAATACTGCAAATAATATAGGATTAAGAGGGATATCACCATCCCCTATAATCCACAACAAAATGGTGTGGTAGAAAGGAAGAATAGATCTATCATGGAAGTTGTAAAATCCATGATCCATGATCAAGATCTACCTATGTAATTATGGGTAGAAGAAGCTAGAACAACAGTGTATGTACATAATAGAATCTCCCACAGTGATCTTGGAAATGAGACTCCATAAGAGATGTTTACCAGAGAAAATCTCGAAGTTAGTCACCTGAATATATTTGGTTATCCGGTATACATACACAATCCCAAGGAGAAGAGATCAAAGTTGGACCCTTCCGGAAAGAAGGGGTTGTTTGTAGTATATAGTGAGCAATCAAAAGCTTACCGAATCTATATCCTAGGTTACTGTCAAATTGAACTCGACAAATATGTCACATTTGACGAAGATACAACATTCAGAAAATCAAGGAAGAATCGGGGAGATGAAGAGGATCATGAAGCTCCTAGGGCTACAGAATTCTCCAAACCAGTAAAAAATTATGAGTAAGAACATATACCTAAGAATCATGAAATGATAGAACCTCGGATACCTGAGGATTTTCCTAGTCAGATGATCTCATGCAAAAGAATGCCTACTTGAGCACATGAAATAATTGAAGAAGCGAAAAGATACGGTGTCCGAGAAGGAACCATCAGAGAAAGTAAGAATCCAAATCCATACCCCAGTTATGTGGATTTGATGTGCAATTTAGTTGACAAAGAAACTACATTCTTTGAAGAAGCAACAAAATAGAAGGAATGGGTAGATGCCATGTTCGAGGAATATCAGTCCATTATAAAGAATTATGTGTGGGAAGTAGTACCAAGACCGAAGAATAAGTCAGTAGTAACCTCAAAATGCATCTACAAAACAAAACATTCAGCAGACAACGGTATAGAGAAGTACAAGGAAATATTTTTATCTTGCAAATTCTCTCAGAAGGAAGGAATCGACTATGCAGAGACCTTTGCACCAGTAGCAAGGTACGCCTCAATCAGAACAATCCTTTCCTTGGCATCCAAGAAGAAATGGAAGTGACATCAAATGGATATATAGACAACCTTCCTAAATGGAGTGATAATATAATAAGAAGTATACATTGAACAACCATGAGGTTTTGAGACAAATGATCATAAGACTCATGTATGCAGGCTAAAGAAGGCATTGTATGGGTTGAAGCAAGCACCTAGAGCATGGTATGGATGAATTGATGGCTTCCTGATGAGTTTTGGATTTAGTAAAGAAGATTCCAACATCTACTACAAGGTTGAGGATGATGAGATTATAATATTACTACTATATGTGGATGATCTATTTTTGGTGGGTGAAGACAAGCCCTTCAATGAATGTAATAAGAAGTTCAATGCAGAGTTTGAGATGAAAGACCTTGGAAATATGCACTATTTTCTAGGTCTTGAAGTATGGCAGTATCTAGACGAGATTTTCCTAAACCAAGGAAAATATGAAATTGAGATCCTAAAGATATTTGGGATGATGGATTGTAATGCTATGACAACAAGAAGCTTTTGAATGACGATTCTTCAAAGATAGTGGATGTTACCTTATACAGATAGATTATTATTTCACTAATGTACTTGACCAATACAAGGCCAGATATATGATTTGTTGTAAACACCCTAAGTTAGTATATGGTGGAACCTAGACATGTTCACCTAGTGGCAGCAAAACATGTGATGAGATACCTGAAGGGTACGTTGGATTATGGTCTCAAATATGCATCAGATGGTGAGACCAGATTATATGGATTTACAGATTCAGATTGGGAAGGAAGTGTCGAAGATAGAAACAACACTTCAGGGTGTTGTTTTAGTTTGGTATCAGGTGTGATCTCGTGGTTCAGCAGGAAGCAATCCAATATTGCACTTAGTAGAGTAGAGGCTAAATACATTGCAGCATGTTCAACCTATAGCGAAGCAGTATGGCTTCATAAGATGTTGGCAGGATTATTTAATGTATATATAGATGTGACTATTATCCATTGTGATAATCAGAGTTCTTAAGATGACAGAAAACCCGGTGTTTCATGATAAATAGAGACATATCAAAATTAGATATCATTACATCAAGTATATGATGCATAAGGGAGTTATGAAGCTCAAGCATGTTCCTGCAGAGGAGCAAGTGGAGAATTTGTTGACTAAGCCTTTGTCTCATGTAAAGTTTGAATACTTTTGAGACAAGCTTGGTTTAGTCCAAAAGGACCTCCCTCAAAAGAGGGAGTGAAGAAGATGTAGTAGGTTTTATGTTGCATTAGTGTGGTAGCTCAGCCTAGGGTAGGGTATGTCTGGATAGGATTGTTGTCCTGGAAGAGTTATTAAGCCAAACTAAGACCCGTTTGATCCTAGGGGGATTAGTATGTTTGGCTAGGCTTATTGGCCCAAAAGGGTTAGTAAGTTAGATAAGGCTTGTTTGGTCCCCAGGGAGATCCATTTGTCTGACTAGGCTTGTTGGCCTGAAAGGGTTAGTAAGTCAGAAAAATGATCGAGTGGATCTACCAGAAAAACCATCGTGATGCTGCTCTAGATGTACTAAGTGCAAGACGATGAGATGCCAACACTCTGTGTTGATACTAGCATTCCCATGCTGATGAAGAAAATGAGATGCCAACACTCTGTGTTGATACCAACATTTCCATGTTGATTAAGATGATGAGATGCCAACGCTCTGTGTTGATACCAGCATTCCCATGCTGATGAAAATGATGGGATGCCAACACTTTGTGCCGATACCAGCATATTCTATGTTGATGATGTTGAGGTTGGTTCAAAATTTCTATGTTGATGATGATGATGTTGTTTCAGCGTCTCTATGCAGATGATGATGATGTTTGTTTAAGCATCTCTATGTTGATAATTCATATGATGATCTAGAATTTATTTGTTGATGATGTTGATTTAGAACTAAAATGATAATGATGATGTTGATTTAGCACTAACATGATAATGATGTTGTTGTTGTTTCGGTATTTACATACTGTTATTGCAGATGAAGATCCAGTATTCACATACTGATGTTGAAAATGATGATGTCCCAATATCCATATATTGATGATGCTCCAGATGATGATGATGTCCCAGTACTCACATACTAATGACGATGATGATGTCCTCGTATTCACATACTGACGATGTTGATGATGATGTAGTACTAGATTGATGATGAAGATGTATGATGTCATTCCAAAATTTCCTATCACATATAGAGACTCACCAGTCAATTGTACAGTTGTGGTTGTCGTTGCTGCTGATGAAGAATACCTTCCTAGTTAAAAGGGATTGTTAAATATTGTAACTTCAGAAGATATTCTATTTGTATTATTGTTATTCCTACTTCAGTAGGTGTCACTAATGTAATTGGTCATGTAAGAGTCATTGAAAGAATCAATGTAAACCTACATATGTAAGTCAAGTCAATAGTAACCATGAGTCATTGTAATAATTATTATTTTGGTACTTTACGTGAGAAGTCGGCCCTGTTAGTTAGACAAGTCGGCCCAGTTAGGTTTTACATAAAGTCAAGAGTCAAATATAAATAGTGAGGCACCTCCTTCATTTGTACTCACTTCACTCAAGCAAGTTCGCTAAAGAGAGAAGAAGAAGTGCGCTAGAAGGAGAGGAGAAGTTATCTTGGGGTTTTTCACTATCTTGGTTGAGTTCTCTACTGAGAAAGTTTTGCGGGGTTTTCTTTTGTGTGGTTTCCCTGAGGAAAATCTATGTGTTCTTTGTGCTGTTGAGCTTGTTGTTCTTTCAGTGATCCTACTATTGTAAATTGTTTTAGAATAACATATTAAGCAATTAATAAAACTTAACAAATGTTACAATGTAACATTATTTTGAATACCATAGTGCAACATAACCCTTAATGAGCATTGGAATGTGACATAAACATTAAGGAACATAATAAGTTAACATAAGTCAACCAAGATGAAGATCACAATATATATAACCATAACTAATGAGGAAAGTAGAAATATGACATAAGTAAGCCAAGATGAAAGTCACAATGTGACATAACCCTTAAAGAAAGTTGTAATCAACATAACCATTAAGGAACATCGACCATGACCATCATTATTAATCACAATAAACCATAGTCAATCTTAATCAAACATAATCAGATGTAGTTAATCATGCTCAACCAGGGTCAACAATAGTCAACCATGGAAAACCAAACTCAGTACGACATAATCCTTGATGAACGTCATAATGTGACATAACCACTGAGGAGCTTAGAAAATTGACATAAAGTTAGCCAATCTAAAAATCATAATGTGGCATAACCATTAAGGAGTGTCTCAATTAAGCATAACCCTTGAGAAACATCCCAATGCAACATGATAGTTGATAAACAATGTAATCCAACATAACCATTAATGTTTTTCGCAATGCAACATAACCATTGAGGAACATATCAAGCCAACATAAGTCAACAAAGATGAACATCACAATAGATTTAACCATATTATAAACTCCTTAGTGTTGCAATGTGATATAATATTGTAGTCACCCCTATTGTTGCAATGTGACATTTTGTTAAAGTAAACCTCTTAATGTCACATTCAACATCATTTTGAATTCAACATCTTTATGTTATAATATTGGAATGCAACTATTAGAGGAAATTTGGGGTCTAAAATCGGTCTTATAAGAAAATGAGCCAACAATAAATTCTTGTGAGTTGGAATTCAAGAACCAATAGAATATCAATAAAATGAGTCAACCATAATGGTTGACTTGACATATTTGTCATAAAAAAAACTACTTTTTTTGTTTGTACATCATCATCACATTTTTTCGGGTATTTCTTATTTTTGAGGCGGTGGGGTTCGTCAAAAGTATGCAGTGTGGGTACTCATTTGATGCAAAATTTAATTACGCATCCAACGAGTCCTCCCGCTCGAAATTTGAGTAAAAACACAGGAGATATGTTGAAAATACGAACAAAAAAAGTAGTTTGTTTTCTTTCTTTCTCCAAAATTAATAAATATTATTTTATTATTTTAACTATTATTTTTATTATTTTCCTTAGGAGGCCCATTTTAGACCTCAAATTTCCTCTAATGTGATAATTAACAAACACATCAAGTTGTCGTAAGTCAGCCAAGATGAACAGTGGAATGTACATAACCATATCATACATCTATTAGTGACACTATCTAACATAATATTGAAGATAACCTCCTAATGTCATATGTGACATAACCTTTGGTAAATGTTGCAATGGTAACCTTTATATAGTCGGTGGATTGCTTAAAGGGCAAAGAAATAATATTTTGGGACTCTTGAAGAAGTATTTGCAATAAAGAACAAATTGGAATAAATATTTTCTTGATGTATTGTTAGACAAGCACGATGGAATAGGATTATTATCCTGTGTATTTCATTTTTACTTGTAAGACCAATTTCCCTATAGCAACATTGAACAACATTTGTCAAAAGTATTTTTTCTCTATTGGAATAAAATTATGTTTTTTCCTTAGAAAAAAAATGTTGCAATGCAATCATAACCATTAAGGAATATACCAATTTACATTAATAATGTCACATGTGACATAACCATTAAGGAAGGTAATCCAACATAAGCTTTAAAGAACATTATAACGTGACACAACATTTGATGAACATTTATATGCGACATAACAATTGAATCATATAGCACATCAACCAACAATGACATAAAAAGTCAACATAGGTAAATCATGGTCAAACTGTGTCCAACCATGGTCAACAATGTTCAATTGTATCCAACCATGGTTAAATAGGGTGAGGTTTAGTCACCCATAGTAAAAAATGGTGAACCATAATCAACCATCACCAAGCCAAGTCAAATATAATCATCCATGGGTAATCAAAGTCAATTGTAGTCAAGCTTTATTAAACACAGTGAATCATACTCAAACATAGTCAATGACAATCAAACATGGTCCACAATAGTCAATCATAATTAAACATTGTCGATCATAATCAACCATAGTCAAATGATGTTAAGGAGTGTCAATACAGTCAACCATGTCTAAAGGCAAACTTGCAGAGTCAAGTTAAGGATGGCCTTCAAACATGGTTAACCATAGTTGATCATCGCCAACCATGATTAACCATAGTAAAACATGGTTACCTAAAGTTAGCCATAATTAACCGAAGTCAACCTTACTCAAACACTATCAACCAAATTTAACCATAGTGAAAGATGTTCAACCATAGTGAAAGATGGTCAACCATTATCAAACATGATTAACCACATTCATCAATAAGGACCCTTATTCAACCATAGTAAACTATAGTCCAACAATGTCAACCATAATTTATGATGGTTAAACATAATCAACCATTGTTAAACCATCATTAATCATAGTCAAACATGGTCAATCATCATTAACCATAGTCAAACATAGGAAACTATTATCACTCATCATCAAAGTTGGTCAAACATTTTCAATGATGGTAAACCGTAGTCAACCATAGTAAAAAATGGCCAACCACAATAAAAAATCATCAAACATTGTCAATCATAAGCACCCTAGTTCAACCATAATCAAATGTGACCAACCATGATTTTCGATGCTTAAAAATAATAAACCATGGTCAAACCATCATTAAATATAGTCAAACATCTAGTGAATCGTAATCAATCGTTGTCAATTAAAGTCAACCATTCTTAAACATCAACAATAGTCAAACCTAGTAAAACATGCTCAACCATGGTCAAACAAAATCAACTATAATCAAACATTGTCATAAAAAGTCATCATAATCAAACATAACTAGACAAAATCAACCATAATTAACTATAATAATATGAACATTTACATTTAATAATATTATTTATCATAATAAGATATAATAAGTAATATTGATATGACCCTATGCAATAAAATAATTATCTCAACATAAGGTCTGTGGTGGCGGTGTAGTGGTAAGGTCGCTCTTGTAAAGACGGATAGGTCCTGTGCTCGATCCCGAGCAAGGGCGTGGCTCACCGCAGGAGATGCTAAACCGGGCCAAGCCCGCATGGGTGTAGACTGACTGGCAAGTGCCATGTAAATGAAGGAATGTTGTAAAGGAGGTCTCAAGTTCAAATCTCACCCAGACTTATCAGTGCCCCATGCTTGCAGGCTGTGTGGACGCACCTGGGGTTATAGTGGCAGCCGACGGGAATGGACCCCGTGTCACGCGAGTACCAAAACCGCCCAGTTACCGATTCCCCAGTAAAAAAAAATGAAATAAAATAATTATCTCAATATTATTTTATTATTTAAAAAATATATTTCTCAAACCATTACATAAATATACAATTAAATAACATACCGTCAATTTTATCATTATTAAATTAAATTTATATTTTCTTATAACATAATAATATTATGTAAGCAAATTTAATAAACATATAAATATTGTTTATAATATTATTATTTACAAGTTTAAAATTTTTATTAACATAAACTTGAAAGTATGAAAATTTGTTAAAATAAAATTGACATTAGGTAAACTATAATTTTGAAAATTTGTGAAAATAAAATTAACATAATAATTTTTAATAATATCAATTTAGAACGAAATCAAACATATAAAATATTATATTCTAATAAAATTACTTAGCATAAAAGATCACTTTCAGAAAATTCCAAACAAATATATAATCCCACTCACATACATATATAATCCCACTCACATACATATAATGTATAATCAATTATATAGTAAACTATATGAATCTTGTTTGTTTTAATATTATACCATTATATATGGCGTTTAATCATAAATTAATTATAGCATAATAATTATTTGAACTTTTGTTTATAATCCCACTCACATACATATAATAGTGTATAATCAATTATATAGTAAATTATATGAATCTTGTTTGTATTAATATTATATCATTATATATAGCATTTAATCATGAATTAACTATAGTATAATAATTATTTGAACTTTTATTTAATAGAAATTGATAGATGATTATATTAAAGAGGTTAAGGAAATTGTTAGCTATCAAAAAGATCAATATTATAACTTCAGTCCAAAATGCCTGGATCAAGAAATAAGGATTAAAAAATGCCTCATCTTTATACATTCAAACTAGAAACTATAAAACCGTAGAGTCTCACTTTTATAACTTTTAACAAACTGACCTAACATTAATACATATTGACAAAAAATTAATAATCAGAAGCAATAATGGTCTCATAAAGACCTTAAACATGTCGGTTATCCTCCTTATCCTCCAGTCATGGAGTGTTAAAGCCTTCAAATTTGACTAGATCAATCCATTGCATCGTGTCCATTTCCATATCATTAGAGTTGGAGAAATCACCCACACTATAATGATGACCAAATGCAATCGCCTATATTAATGTCTGGTGTTGATCTCTGTTCAAATCCAATTGTGCAATCTTTTCTCCCTACACCTCCACCCTATTTTCCATCCTACCACAAAATTGTTAATCCATCTCCACTTAACAACTAAGCCTCTCCAACATCTATTCAATTATCTCTAACTGCCCCCAGCTCTGCCCATCCTCTTTTGTATACACGTAATCTCCCCAATTGCACGCTTGATTTCCATCGCACTGCACTGAGTGCCATCCATCCTAAACTCTATATGAGGAGAAATACTCAAAGCCCTAATGTATGCCCCACTAGATTTCAAGATAGGCATCGACCTTCAATCTACCCCCATCTACCACCACAAACCTACAATTAGATTGCCCAGAAACCCAGAATCCGCCGTTGTGAGATTAATTTTGGACCACGAGAAATATTCTGCAGCTTCCCCCAACGGCTTTAACATTACCACCTTGCATGGAGTTTCAAACTGTAAGTGAGAATCCCCACCTTCCTACGATGAACTCTAATACACCCCCATTTACCACCAAAGACTTGCAATTAGATTGCCTAGCAACCTATACTCAAACAATGTGAGATGAATTCCAAACCAGTAATAAGATTTCACGTCTTCCATAAACAGACCTAGCTTCACCACCTTGCAACAAGTTTCATACTACAAACGAGAATCCCCATGTTTCTCCAAAGACTAGACCTCTACCACCTTGTATCAGATATCATAATGCAAAAGAGAAACAACTCTCACATATAGCCCAAGCGGAGTTGACTTAAACAAGATAGGGAAATAACCAAGGACTATCCATCCCAAATTTATCCCACCCTCTCTACATGGTTCCACTTCATTCTCCATAATTAAACTCGAGTGATCTAGATCAAACATGGTGTTATGAGTTGATAGCATGAAGGGACAAGATGCAAGGAATGTGTGAATTAAATGGCATGTATCATGAGTTCATCTAAGGAATTTCATCTTCATGTGCCACCCCATATTCATGCATAAACAATTTTTTTCCAAATTATTTGAAATTCCATAAAACAAAGCATGCCTCTCACTAATGATGGTTAAGAGATATATGCATACATAGAAACTCATAATAATAAGTTATGGAATCCACTTCCATAGTGGAAGATCATTGTTTATCACCATATATCATTTGTCTAACTTAGTGGCTTCGTTGGTGATTTATCATCCAAACAATTATTATGCCAATGGATATGCCAAGAAGATATTTGTTCTATGCGGCCAATATTCCACTCAATCTTGTTGAGAATACAATTTTGAATAACTTAAGATTGAATAAAACAATCACAAAACTAGTTTATCACTAGAAGAGAATCCCCAAATATCATCATTTGGGAGATTACAAAAAATGAGATTATCTATCATCGAGAGTATAAGCCATATATCTCAACAAATTTATTAGTATTGCATCCTAATCCCCAAAATAACCTAACCCCTTCTTTTCCATTGGGGTTAAAGAGGACCCCCCTCCCTCCCCTGCACCTGCCACCCCTAGATTCCCTTTACATGCACCATCGAAAAAAAACTTGAAACCACCCTAAATATTGAACCATTACTGGAAATATTCTAGAGGGATTTGAAGTGCTAATCAAATGGGAGGATAAGGAAACCATTTTGAATTGAAGGTACCTCCCAGAGAGAATGTCGTTGACCCAAGTTCCCCCCCTATAAGAGAGTGTCTCCTTTAAATAATTGCAACCCCTTTAGAGATAAAAGCCTCAACCATTAGAACTTTGACCTAGATAACAGTTCGAGCAGGAAGAAGGAAAACCTGATAAAAAATAACTTTGTTTTGAGCATTCCATATTTTCTAACATAGAAATTTTGGGAAGGATTCCCAAATTCGACTAAAAATGACTTCGTTATGAAGAGATCCTGGAAAGAAGGATTTCCAATGAAGAAAGAGGTCATTCTAGATAGACAGAATCATAATGGCTTTTCCCAATTTGAGATAGAAGAGATCCCAAACTTGGCAATCATAAGTGCATTTGAAAAAGAGATGCTTGGTTGTTTCTTCCTCCCTTAGGCACAAAGCACACTGAGAGGGAACAACAATCTATCCATTTCGCCAATTCTCTACATTGAGAATATTCATGTGCATAAGGATCCAATAAAAGGAAATTATTTTGGAATGCAATCCAAGTTCTATATCTTTCTCTTCATTTAAAGCAAAGAGGGGGACTTGTGCTTGGAAAAAGGTACTATAACCTTCTTTGACATTATATATTCTCAATTTCCCCCAACCACGTTGATTCTTGTTTGCCTTATTCAGGGGAGAAACACCTTAAAGAAGTGATGGAATCATTTCATAGGGGTAATATAACTCATTCGATATGTCCAAGCCCTTCCATTTAACCTAGAGATGATCTCCACTCCATATAGAGAGATCATACATGGATTAAAAACCTTGAGCATTCATCCAAATTTAAAGATCTTTTAATCCTACTTTGTTACTAAGGGGAGGCCTTCCCATAACATTATATTCCTAGAGGTAAATGTGCTTCCCATTACTTGGGATCTAATATATGTCATTTTGAATCAATTTTCCATCAGCTCGAAGAAATCTCCATATACTAGAGCCTCCTCCCTCCTCCTACATAGTATTGTTTGTCAACACATTGAATCCTTAACCCTTTGAAATATATTTTCTTATGAACTTCCTTCCCCCCATCCTTTCTTCCTAAGTTCATTCTCCATAATATTTTAGCTCCCAATGCAACTTTAACTAGCTTAAGATCTCTAATCTCACCCCCCCCAACATTTAAAATTGGGCTTTTAACAATCTCCCATTTGATAAGATTAAATTCATTGGTACTAGATTTACCTCCCTGCTAGAGGAAGCTCTTGATGGTTTTATTAACTTCTTTCATGATAGACTATGGAGATAAAAGGGAGGAACATATAAATATAGGTAGAGAGGATAAGACTAAACAAACAAGAGTAATATTACATGTTATATCCAACCATTGAGTTCCCCATGATATCACCTTGGATTTCATCTTTTGAATCACACAGTCCCAATCAAATGCCCTCACCTTTGAAAGGGAGATACGAGTTCCAAGATACCAGAAGGATGACCACTTACATATACCTTGATACCCAAAGACACCAACAATTTTATGAATAATATCAGAAGAGGCATTCCATCCATAAAGTTTACTCTTCTCGTTCTTCACCATAACATTTGATGCCATGGAAAACTAATATAAAATCGCCTTGAACCTTTTGGCATTAGTTAAGGAGGAACCACCAACAAAAATAGTACCATCAACAAATAGGGAGTGGTTCATTGCTCAAACTCCTATGACAATTAGAATGCCTAATATGTTTCCATTGTCTCGCTCTCTTATGAGAGTTCGAATGAGAGCTTTAGCCATAATGATCTAAAAAAAAAAGTGGAAATAGAACACCCTTATTTTTTCCCATCATATTCTTGAAAAAAAGTTATTGGTATACCATTAACAATAGGAACTATCCAAGTATTATTGTTGCAACCTTTGATCCATTTAATAAAAGTAGTTGAGATCCCAAATTTAGTAAGGATAGAGAACAAGAATTGATGACTCACACAATCAAAGGCATTGGCTAGATCCAATTTGATAGCCATTCCTTTTTCACCCCTGTTAAAACTTGAAAGAATAGCCTCCTAAATCAAGATGATGTCATCAATGATTTTTCTACCTGCCAATAATCCCCCCTATGTTTATGATATTATCTTGGGTAGAAGTCTCTTAAGCATGAAGGACCATATTTTAGTTAGAATCTTGTAAGTTGTACTACATAATTAAATAGGAAAAAATCGATTAAAAGACAAGGGCCTAAACTTCTTAGGAACTAGAGAAATAAAAGAGGAATTGGTGGCTCCTCCAATTTTCTCATTTCCCCGAGTCAAATTCAACATCCGACGTAGATCTGTTTTGACTATGTCCCAACACTCTCTAAAAAATCAAATGGAAGATCCATTAGGATTAGGATATTTTTCTAGGTGAGGACTCTACACCATAGAACTTACCTATGCTTCTAGAATAGGGCTTTTGAAACCGTAGTTCTCCTCATCGCTAATCAAAGAGGGGATATTTTGAAGAAGAGAAGAGTCTACACTAAGAGAGGGGTGGTTAGGTTTCGAATGCAAATCCTGCAAAAAAATACTTGCCTCTTCTTTGATCTCCTTGGATTGAGTTATCATTTCCCTATTGGACTTATGGATTTCTTTTATATTGTTTTTTATTATCCAACCTTTCGCTTGGTTATGAAAAAAAGAGGTATTGTAGCCATATGATTCAATACTTTAACCACCAGAGTCTTGACAAGCCTAAGCTTGGATTCCAAAATGAAGGCTAGGGACCCTTCTATATAAGTTCCCCATTCTTTATCTATTGTGGCTTGAGATTCTTCTTCATTCAGCCAGAAGGGATTAAATTTGAAGGAAAGGGGGACATAATTATCATGAGATTCCAAAGCTAACAGTAAGGGCATGTGATCGGAAATTACTGAGGCAATAATTTTTTAGGAAGGGGAGAGATTGTTTACCAAGAAGGAGGAATGAACTGGGAACCTGTCTATACGAGTTGCTACATGTCTCGAGCCAATTCTACAGTTATTCCAAGTCTAAATCCCCTTCTTAGGGACAATATATCCCATTCAGATGATCCATTATTTGACAGTTGCAATAACTATTCAAAAGCATCTCTTGATACTAAGATTGACATGATTGTTGAGATGAATAAATAAGCTTTAAAGTAATCGAAGAGGTCTATCACTAATTTTGTAATTTTGTCTTTACAAGCAACAAAAGTACCCATAGCTCATTTTCCTTGTCTTTTAATGTTAGAATGTGTTTTGCCACATCACAATATAAGATGTCTTTTTCCTCGTTGACTTTAAAAATTGAAATTTGATGTGTATCTTTCAAAAATTTAGTGCGTTCAAAACCTTTTGTTCATTTAAACTTCATAATAATGATATATGAAAAAAAAACAAATTTTCAAATATCATAAACATCTTCATTTGTAACTATATTACAAGCATATTGATCAATAATCAAATCCACATACAACAAAGAAAAAGTTAACAAACTTTATATCACTCAAAAAAATTTGGATAGTTGAAATGAAAATATTGTCCATTTCACTCCATAATAATTCATTTGTCGATAGTAAGCACGAAGACCTTAAATGCAACAATGATCATTAAATGTATATCATTTTTTATAATTTCATTTCGTATTTTATATATTTTTTATAATTTCAATTATTAAATAAAATTATAAAAAGTATATACATTTAATGAGCATTGTTGCATTTAAGGGCACTATCGACAAATGAATTAATATTAAGTGAAATGGAGGAATTTTGTATTTCAGTTGTCCAAATTATTTTTGAACGATAGAAAGTTTTTTATTTTGTATTTGAGTTGTCCAAATTATTTTTGAATGATAAAAAGTTTTTTAACTCTTTCATTGTTGTATGTAGATTTGATTATTGATTGATATGTTTGTAATATAGTAATTGATAATGATGTCTATGAGATTCAACAAATTGTTTATTGTTTTTGGTATATATAATTATTTTAGTTTAAATTGACAAAAGACTTTGAATACTTAAATTTTTTTAGAAATACTTATCAAATCATTTGTGTGATATAAAGTTTTTTAACTTTTTCTTTGTTGTATGTAATTTGATTATTGATTGATATGATTGTAATATAGTCACTGATGAAGATGTCTATGAGATTTAATAAATTGTCAATTATATATATATATATATATCAAATTATTGATTGATATACTTGTAATATGGTTATTGATGAAGATGTTTATGAGATTGAATCTAAATTGTCAAAAAAAATTATATATCATTATTATGAAATTTAAATTGAATTTTTTTTTTAACACGCTAAATATTTGAAAGATACATATCAAATCACAGTTCTTTGAAATCAACGAGGACAATTACACCTTAACTTGTGATGTTGCAAAACACATTCTAACATTTTATTTAAAAAAAAACAATTATTTGAATTTTTTCATATATTTATTTATTTTAACTTTTACATATCCTTCAATTATAAATTATAACCAATTTTTTCCCAATACTTATCCTTCAATTATAAATTATAACCCATTTTTTCCCAATTTTGTAGGTATAAAATTTAATTGTTGTACTAATTAGCACAAACAAAATGGAGATTTATTAATAAGGAATAATTAGCACAAACAAAATGGAGATTTATTAATATGGATTAATTAGTTAGTAAAAACAAAATATATATTTATTTATAAGGAATAATTATTTCAACTTGCTATATATAAGTCTTATTTGCTTGATAAATTTTGGTTCTTTTTGGTCTCATCTACATTTAAAGTTTGGTAAAACTATCCAAAGATTCAAATGGCAAGTGAAATGGACAAGAAATTTGTGTGTAGTAAGACAAGTGTGGTGCATATGGATCTATACTGATATATAAATTAATGATTTCTAAATTGTATTTTTTCACATGCCTAATGTCCTCACAATGCCATTGGGGTTGTAGAACACTCAAATTATTATCCAAAATATCATTGTTATTCCATGTTGTTTTCCATGGTTTAAATTATATATTTATAGTGGAATTAAATGTATAAATGATTCCCTAAATACAGGTGTTACGAGGCTTGTCGTGGATGAAGGAGGGCACCTCTTTAAATGCCCATCCGAGACTCCAATCCATCACTCTTGCGATTCAATGGTTCGGTTCTCTTGGCGTGAGGCAATTAATGTTGACGGTGGATGGTTTGAAACTCACGTCACCTCGTAGTATTGTGACAACATGAAGGCTTTCTATTCACTAGGCGTGCTTTCACGGAGTTGGTCTTTGTAGATGGTTATCTTCCTCGCGCTCTTCATTCTCCTCACTTCGATGTGGTTCAACAGTTCTCTGTTCAGAAATTTCTTTAAGGCTTGGGAATTCTGGGCTTCCTCCTCCGCCATGCTGCACCGTATCTGAGCTACGCCTCATAGGGGGATCATCTTCAAGGGGGCGAGGGGTTGTGTTGCGATGCATCGTATTCCTTCTTCAGGATTTGTTGCTCACATCCCACTTAGTATTCATCGGGTTGTGGATGATTGGGAGGCGGAAGTTGTGGCTCATCATTGCTCTACTCAACCCCTAAGACAATGCCAATCCCATTATTGGTGAATGAACGATGTCTTAGCTCAACTACTTTGGGACAAAGACAAAGCTCCCTATTCATCTCCCTCTAGTAACTCGGAGAGCTCTTCTGGAAATCCAACATCCTCGTCCTCAACAAACTTTGCATCTTCAAGATCCTCCACAGGAAACCCCACAGCAACAAGATACCATGTCTATCCCGCATCTGGAAGAGGCTTCTCACAAGCAAGAGTTGAATGTGGAGAAAGCAGGGGGTCATGAGCAGGCTCATAGCTTGTCCCAAATGATGCCTGAACCTTCTCTAGCAAATGTACCACCTCTAGATTCACAACCTACTCCTTTTTTTGATGAAGAGGACTATTACAAGCTCGATGTCATTGTCAAAGAACCTTGGAGGATGTTGTAAGGCCTTAGATTTATTTTACGTGTCTCTTTGTCTTTTCCTATGTATGCTCAGTTTGTTTTTCATAACTATGTATTGTTTTAGTTTTTTTTGGTTCAAATTGGTTTCCCTCCCTGAGGGCGGGTCTTTATTATCTATTCCATGACAATATTTTTGTTACAGTCTGAGTGTCCATACACAGATGATATCAGAGATATGGACTTTATGCATGTATTTTCCTTTGTATATTAATATTAATATGACAGTATATTTTCCTTCTTTGGGCTATGGTGCTCACATCCCACTCAGTATTTGTTGGGATGTGGATGATTGGGAGGCGAAAGTATTGGCTCATCATCGCTCTACTCAGCCCCCGAGACAATGCCAATCCCATTATTGGTGAATGAATAATGTCTTAGCTCAACTGCTCTAGGACAAAGACAAAGCTCCTCTTCTTCTCCCTCCAGCAACTTAGAGAGCTGTTCTGGCAAGCCGACATCCTCATCCTCACTAAGCTTGCATCTTCAGGATCCTCCACAAGAAACCCCACAACAACAAGATACCATGTATATCCTGCATCTGGAAGAGGCTTTGCATAAAGAGGAGCTGAACGCGCAGAAAGTATGGGGTCATGAGCATGTCTGTAGCTCGTCCCGGATGATGCATGAACCTTCTCCAGCAAAGGACTCGCCTCTAGATTCACAACCTGCTCCTTCTGTTGATCAAGAGGATTATTACAAGCCCTGTATCATTGTCGAAGAACCTTGGAGGATGTCGTAAGGCCTCAGATTTATTTTACGTGTCTCTTTGTCTTTTCCTATCTATTCTCAGTTTGTTTTTCGTAGCTCTGTATTGTTTTAGTTTTTTTTGGTTCAACTTGGTTTCCCTCTCCGAGGGCACATCTCTATTACCCAGTCCATGATAGTAATTTTGTTACAATCTCAATGTGCCAACACAGGTGTTATCAGAGATACGGACTCTATGCACGTGTTTTCCTTTGTATATTAATATAACTTTCTACAACTTACAAAAAAAATGTATGAATGATTACTCATAATTTGTAGATGTATACACGAAGTTATTGCAAGCAATTTCTAATTGAATGTAATCACATATCGCCAATAATTACATGTGATTAAATCATCATGCAATAGTAATTACATTAAACACGTTTTAGAGATAAACACAACACATTTTGTACACAAGATAATACTTATTTGAAAATGTAAACCGACTAACTCCAGACCAAGGATGTTCCACTCAGTTGTTAGCTATGTCAAGCCATATCTTTCTTTGACAAGCCACCCTTGAGATGGGGATATTTATCCACAAGAAGGTACCAAGTTTTATGGCTACAACTATCACAATCCGCTAGCACTCCTTCCCCCTTAGCTTGCACAACCCAAGGAATGGAGCTCCCTTCTATGAGTTAACAATCCCTCAGGCTCCCTTCTTTAAGTTGACAGTCCCTCGGGTTTCTTACCCCAATTCCCTTCCATGGCTCCAACACAGGTCGACCAAGAACTCTCCATGTTGGGACTCCAAGGAACTAAGTTGTTCTTGGGATGATAAGAACTAGACGCCTGCCATACATGGGGTTGGACATCTTCCCCCCCTCTAATCCAAAGCTTAGGGTAATTAAGCCAAGATTATGTTTTATGAACTTTAATAAGAAGGGATTAATAAAATACAGGATAAAGAGAATAAATAAAGGTAGTGACTTAAATAATAAGTCACTAGGGTCATCTTCCCCTTAAACCCCTTTCTCACTCTCCCTCTTGTGGAATCATGGCCGCTCGTTTCTTCTTCGTCCTTTTTAGTTTGCAGTAGTTGTGTGTTTTTATATTAAATGTAAAATATACATAGTTACATCATTTTGACCAAAGTGAACCATTCATGTCTGGCTTCTAGCCATTTCCATCATTTTTACAAATTACATTCTTGAGCAAAAGACAGTATTACATGTCTCGATAAAAATAAAAATAAAAAACAATTAAATATCTTTGATTTCTATGTGCATGTATCCATGTTAAGTGTTAACCCACCAAAATCCATTATATCTAAATCAACCTACATCCTCTTAGACTTGGTATGTTACCTTTAAAACCGAGCATGTTTTTAATTTAAACTACATAATTAGTAATGATGATATTTGTAAAAAAAATAATAATAGTAATAATTGTAAAAAAATTTCAAAATACTTTATAAGATGGGTTTAAATACTTTGTAAAATGTGTTTTTAATTTAAAAAAATAAAAAAAATACTTTATAAGATGTGTTTTTAATTTAAGGTAAGAAAAAAATTAAAAACAAAGTTACTTTATATGATGTTAAATGTTCAATTTTCCTTCGTTTTATCATTAATACTCAATCTTAAAACTTGTAAATGTAATATTTATTTGTTTAATACTAAAGATTATGAATACTTAAGTCACATTAACTTTTTGATATATATATGAAAAATATAAAACACTTGTATATATAATTCTTTGAAAAATATAAAACCTCGCCAATGTCGTTTGGATTTTAAATTCTCGACATGATCCGTTCCCTTAAAAACCAAAGGGAAGATTTATATATTATAAAAAAATTCCACTTATTCTTAGGATTAACACTTTTATGCGCATTTGTGTACTTTTAAAAAGACCTATTTTTTTAAGTTTAAATATAAATACTTTTAACCATTAAAGCATTTGAGGCCAACCATATTCCCCTTAAAATAATAAAAAAGAATAACAAAATAATCTTCCAATTATTTACTCTAGAAGCATGTTGTAAGTTTTTTTAAAGACTCTACTAAAGATTATGAATTTCAATTTACTTTTGAATATTGTAAATATGTCTTTTTTTTAAAAGTAAGATAGTACCTTCTATTCTATTAAAAATACAAACGGATATATAAAGTATAAAAAAGAATTGGTTTTTAAAGTGCCCCTCCCAAGGGAAAACATAGCAACCTAAGAGCTTAAACTTGAAGTATGTAGAAGATTTAAATGTCTTAGAATGTATAAAGTAACAAAGCTTTAACAAAATAGCTTGGCAAGAGACTGGAATTAGGTCAACTAGAGGCTAACAGCCTGGAAGATAAGAGTGCCTAAACAAAATCTGAACATAGAAGAAACAAACGAATTTCAAAACAAAGCATAGGCTAAGAAACCAAGAGGGATACCAGAAGGGCCTTTAGAAGCCTCCATCATCTTTCTTTGGGCCAACAGAGCTATCCTCGTCATCATCAATGATCATGAGTCGTTGGTGATTGCGAGCTGGATTTTGCATCTGATGTTGGACCTGGTTCACGTTCTCCTAAGCAACTTTGGTGACTTCGAATTTGTAGACCATTATCTTGGCTAAAAGGTTTTGCTTGGAATCCATCATTTTCAGATAAAATGAGTCTTTCTCGAGAGATTTCAATTTGATTTGATTTCTTCGAGCTGACTATGTTGGTCCTCTGAATTTTCTCCTTTCTCCTCTATAGATTTTCCTAAGAGTGTTTTCACGGACCAATAGAGGTCCAGAGTTTTGTTGAAGGGATTCATTCTACTTCTGGAGTTCTCTAGGTCTGTTATCCAATCTGCAAAGGCCTCTTGGTTTTGATTATCCAAGATATTATTCTTCTCCACTCAAATTTCATCTTCTAGGTCTTCAATTTCTTTCTGTGCATTCTCTGTGATCCTTTCTATGTAAACATTAATAGTGTGGTAGGCTCACTTGATGTCTCTGGACTTTTCCAGGCCGTAGGGATCATTGTCAGGCTTGCGAACCTTTCTAGATTTGAAGTTCTATCTATTATGGGAGGGACCTTTAATCCCATACCCAAAATTCTCATTTCTTTCCTCCACAGAGGACCAGAGATCCCAGTGATTCCACATTTTGATCAACTCCCAATTGTTCTTTGTCGAAAGATAAACCGTCCTAATTTTCGTGAAAGGTTCTTTGTTAAGATCGTGAGCTAGGGCGGGATGAATGTTGAAGAGAAGAGCCTGCAACTCTGATACATTATTTGTTTTCATGCCTAGAGACCCTGCATACATCGAAAGGGTTTTTTCTTTAAGCATTTCACAAAGCTTCACCATATCCTGCTATCAAATTAAGATTTACATGGGAAGCGCCATCAAAGTTTAGTTTGTTGAAACGGGACAAAAAATTATTACTCTGGATAAGCATATTTTTTGTAGCAGTTGAATCTCGTTTTATTGTGATGATTGGATGTCAATTGTCCCATATATTTTGTTCCTAAGGCTCACACATCTTGTCCTCATGGGTTCGAGAGGACTGATTTAAGGTCTCTTAGATGTTGGATTGAAGGGTTCTCTATATCTAATCAAACTTCCACTTATCTACCTTAAATATTTGCCTATTGTGTCTTTCCAAAACGGCCAAATGATGAAGCATGGAAAGAGGTTCCATATTCTATTAAGAATGTTGTTTTGAAAGGGGGATGTTTGCCAATTTGATATGGTGTTCGTTATGGAGCCTAAATCTCTGTCACACTGCTAGAAAAGATGGTTGATTTATCCTAAAACCTAGTTGTAAATCAGTAGTTGTTCAACATGTGATTATTTTCTTCTTCATGCTTCTGACAAAGGGTGCATTTTGATGAACCTGTGAAACCTCTTCGCTAGAGTTTATCCCAGGTAAGAATTTTGTTATGAAGAACAATCCAAATAAAAATTGAAAATTTAGGCCAATATTTGCTTGTCTAATTTTTTTTTCCAAACTGGTTCATCAGGCGGGTTGTTATTTTTTGACGCTAAATGATAAGCTTCTTTGATGTTGAAGGTGCCTGCTATCTTGTGACCCCATCGGAGTTGATCTTTTCCTTTCTTTTTTTTCTTTTTTGTTTTCTGGATTGAAGCTCTTTATAGAGTGATTCATTGTCAGATTCCCATGTATGCAGAATCCACTGATCTTTGTCTAACCACCATCTCCATTCGATCTGACAGTCATCGATTTTCCAATAGGCTGAAATGACCTTATTTCTAATGATGGGTTGGTTGATGAGTGACATATACGCTTGATAAGTGATTAAGGGGGGAAGTGGTTTCCAGGCATCCTCCCAAAAGAGTGCATTGTTGTTGCCTTCCCTAATTTCCCAAAAATTGTGTTTCCTGATCATATATTTGTGTGCCTGAAAAAAGTTCCAGATAATTGAGCCTCGTATGACTCCATTTATCCTGATCATGTTTTCTGTGAAGTTTGGGAGATCATATTTATCTCTCCAATTTGTATCCCAAGGGGTGAGAGGGTTGGTGACCAATTTCCACCAAGTTTTAGTTGATAGGACATTGTTGAGAGTCCCTGGGTCCCTAAGACCTAAACCGCCTTTGAGCTTAGACCTGTAAACTTTTTCCCAAGCAACCAGAGTCCATTTTATTGAAGTGGCAGATCCACTCCATTAGAAGTCACGCTGCAAGTTCCTATTTTTTTTTAAATATGCTTAAGAGCCACCATTACCGAAAACAAGTAGATGGGCATTCCTTAGAGGACAAAATTGAGTAACACAACTCTATATGGTAAATTGAGGGGTCTAAAGGTCCAACTTGAGAGCTTGCGATGGAGAGAAGTGAGAAAACCTTCCCAAGAAACATTTATGAGGGCATTTTCAACCAGGGGATCCATCAGGTAAATTGAAGGGAGAGAGCCTTTTTTAAAACGGAGGATTATAAGAATTTGGAATAGAAGATTGAGAGAGGTACTGAAAAAATATGATTTGTGAATTCTCCAAATTAATGGTAGTGCTTGAGGCTTACATGAAGGTATAAAGAAGGTTCTTTAATGCTTCGGATTCTTTTACAGGGGCAGATCCCATTAGAAGGGTATCATCAACAAACTAAAGATGGGAGTGCCTACAGGTGGAGTGTAACTAGAGACATGGAAAAAAAGGTATTCATTTTTTGCAGCAAAGGACTTCTTCCTAGGCCTTCTTCCATGCGAGCAAAAAGGAAGGGCGAGAGAGGGTCTCCTTATCTTATTCCACAGGAGGGAGAAAAGTTGGAGAAGGGAGATTCGTTGAGGAGAATGGAAAAGAAAGCAGAAGACAGAAGCAAGATGATCCAACCAACCCACACAGGGCTGAATCCGAAGGCAAGAAGTAATTCTTTGATGTACTGCCAGCTAATTCTACCAAAGGATTTAGACGTGTTTAGCTTTATGAGGAAGTCAGAGAGCTTTTGGGATTTGAGGGTATGAATGGATTCATGGGAAAGAAAGATGCCATCCAAAATCTGTCTGCCTTCCACATATCTCATCATTTCTTCCAAGATTAGAACATGAAGAAGATGTTTCAATATGTTAGCTATCACTTTGCCTATGGTTTTTGTAGAACACATTGCGAAGAGAGATCGAACGAAATTGGATTGGATGATGGATCTATAGTACCTTCTTTCTTGGGAATTAAAGTTAGGAAAGTTGCATTGAGAGCTTTATGCACTCCAGATCTTCTTCGAGAGGCTTCAACCAGTTGCCAAATGTCTTCTTTAACAATTGAACAACATGCTTTGAAGAAGTCTATTGTGAAACTATTTGGGCCTGGAGCTTTTCCAGCAGGCATCTCTTGAATAATGGATTCAACCTATTGCATAGTGATGGGATTGAGAAGATTAGAGTTTTTATCAAGATTAATCACTTTAGGAATATGCTTAGTGATGTTTTTACTAGTATTTGATCTATCATCCACTGGCTCTTTCAGGATATCATTAAAGAATTGGTTTGATTCATTTTCTGTATCTTCTATGGAATCTAGAATGGTGCCTTGAGAAGAATGGAGATGGGAAATGTTGTTGAGGTTTCTTCTTTGTTTCATGGCATTGTGGAAGAATTTGGAGTTTTTTCTCCATCATTTAGACACAAAGCCCTTGAGTTTTGTTTCCATCTGAATTTGCAAGTATTTCGCTTGATGATTTAACTCCTATGTTCTTCCTCCTTCAATGATATCTTGTTGAAATTTTATCATTTTAGCATCTGAATCTTTTTTGGCTTCAAAGATGTTTTGAAATACCTCTTTGTTCCATTTTTTGAGTATAAGTTTAAGATATTTTAAGCGTACTTGGAGGCGATGCATCGATGGCCTTGGTCTTAGATATGCTTCCTTCCACCAGTTGTCAATGTTGTTGATGAAATCTTCACGATTTACCCAAAAGGCTTCAAATATGAATGGCTTGGGAGTGTTCTTTTTTTTCCTACATAGAAGCGGGTTTATAGGCCAGTGGTCAGAGCCTACTACTGGAAGAATGGAAGTTTCAACATCAAAATCTTGGTTGAAAGGGTTAATTAAAATTAGGAAACGATCCAATATAGAGGCAATTTGCATGTCTCCTCCCTGCTTGCTATTCCAAATGTACAAACCATTTTTAGTTTCCAAATCAATCAATTTGAGATCTTCAATGGATTACTCAAATGTTAAGAAGTTTCTATCTATCCTACTTAAGCCTCCTTTCTTTTCATTGAGGTTGGTTATCATGTTAAAGTCTCCTCTAATAATCCAATTTCTCCCTGAAAAATTGTGCCTTAGAGAGCTCAGTTAGTTGAGGAGAATCGACTGTTAGGACACTATGTTTGGTCCATAAACATTTCTTAAGAGGCCCTTGATTCCTGAGGCTACGATTGTGAACCTGGAAGACAACTAGTTAATGGAGAAGTTGAAGGATTCCAAATCAATGCCAGACCTCCAGAGGCACCTTGCGGATCTACGACATAGGATTGACGACCTTTCCATATTTTTGACCCTATACGCTTTAATATTTTTGCGCTGCATTTAGTTTCTTGAATCATCATAACATATGAATTACCCAATTAAGTTGTGTTTCTTAATATCCTTTGCTTGAATTAAGAATTTATCCCTCTGATGTTCTAGGAAATTATCTACATTGGAAAACTAAGCTTTGGGGTGGAACATCTCGTTCAGACTAGCATAATGGCATGATTTGATCAAGTTTTCACAAATCTCTTTGGTTTTTTGCTGGATTGAGGGTCTCCCTTTTTTCTTCTTCTCTTTAGGTTTTTTAGACTGCTACTGGAGGGTAATCACCTTTATGCCTAAGTGGGAGATGGGACTTTTTTTCTTTTTTCCCTCTTTAGGTTTGCTATGGACTTTAGTTCTAGCTTCTTTCAACATCATGATTTGATGATGAGGAATAGAGTTGGAACTCTTTTCTTTTGCATGTTGTTGTTAATTCTTCTAGATCGAGGTCTCCAGTGTCCATCTCTTCTTCTCCTAATTCTTCCTTTCCCTTCATTTCTATGTCCTCTTGAGTCACTCCTTTTGATCCTCTTTTTGGGTTTGATTTAGTTTTCTTGGTCTCTGGTTCTGTTATTTTGTTTTCTATGCTTTTTTGTATTGGTATTGCCTGGATTGTTCCTGTAGTGATGCTTTCTCTTTTCTTTTACTTGGTGGTTGTATCTTGGTCTAGGACTGCATAGTCATGTTTTGTTTCTATAATGTTCTTTGAAGTTGATTCTCCTTCTTTTCTACCTATTATTTTCTTTGATGAGACTTTGGTGAATCCTTCTTTGTCTGTCTGATCCTCTGTTCTTGCTTTCTATATTGATTTTTTCTTATGACAATCTCTGAATAGGTGTCCATGTTCATGGCATTTGCGACATTTGAACAATATGTTCTCATAATCAATCAGTTGATTCCATTCAGTATCTCTATGGATTGAGTAGATGGATTCAGAAGCTCATCTTCTATATTTATGTAGACACAGAGTTTTGCATAGGCCGTGTATCTAGCAAATTTAGTGGGTTTAGAAGCTTTGACATATTTACCCAGGGTGCTTCCTATTCCCTCTAGGGTTTCGACTTCCTAATGGTCCGTGGGAAGGGAGTAAAGACAAATCCTGACTGGAGCATAAGTTAGATTTTCTCTTTCTGGGCTAAAATTTAGCCTCCAGAAACGAAGGTATAACCTTGTTGAGTTGAAGAAGTAAGTTTTATTATCAAACACTCTGTTTATATCTTCTAGGTGTTTGAAGATGACCATGGAAAATATTTTTGAGCTCAACTACAGATCATAGTTAGGCTTCCATCTTGTCTTGATCCACCATATCTAAGCCTTCTCTGATGGCCAGATCCCCATGTATTTTCCAATCACAGCATGATCACTTAAATATCGTATGCCATCTATTTTACTTGATGTCAATTCATATTTGAGGGTTTGGAGCGATTTCAGAATGCATTTACCCTATGGGTTGGGGTTTCCCTTCTTTGCTGCTTCTTGATTAGTATTCTAGTTTGAGTTGATCTCTTCTCCTTCCTTTCCTTTATCGCTTGTTGGGGTTTCAACTTCCTTTCATTTGTTGAATGATGGGATTTAAATTTGCATTGGAGAACCATGCTAGATCGTTGTGTTGCTTTCTAAATTTTTTATCATACTCACTACGTTACTGAAGGAGTAGGAAGATCACCCTCCCTCCTCTTCTTCCATAACTAAGTCCCCGCTCTGGCATGGGTGTGAGGTAGCTTGCCAGGTCCAAAAAGTCAAGAATCTAATTCACGGGATGGGGCTAAAAAGTCTCAGTTGCATAGTGCATTTTTCAATCTTCTTGCTTAAAATTATGTTCATCGCTCCACACATGTTGTGTATATGGGCATCGAAGAAAAATAGGCCTGAATCCCTTCATACATGGACTGCAAATTTTAGGTTAGGCCCTCATTTAAGCAAAAACTAAAAGATCTAATTTCACGAAGTGGCTTTTCCTTTTCTGCACGGATGGCCTTACTTTCCATTAACAAAGGCTTGGCCCGTTTTATGGGTGGTAAATTATAGAACAATGATTAACAGTGATTAAAGCAATTTGCATTGGCCTCAATGTAAAAAAGACATCGAATTGGTATTCAAATTCATGCAAACACCAAATTGGAATTCAAATTCATGTTCATATTGGAGAGAAGGAGGAGATTTCAAAAATTGAGCCACTACAACCGGACCATGACGTTGATGCCAAATGTGGAATTCCCAAAGACATTTTACAATTGGTGGCTTTAGATTCATTTAAGAACCTTCTACACGCTTCTCATCAATCACAACACATGATATATAAATTGAATAAGTACCCAATCGGTTGCTTCAAAAGTTTACCATCTCAAGCGTAGCACTTTTCCAAATTATTTTATTGATGCAAATAATCGTTTGTCATGAATCATCGGAGTTTGCAAGCCAAATCGCATCCATGAAAGTTCCTACTTTATTCTTCATGGATGCTTCGATTAATTCAAGATATTTACTAACCACGCTGTTAATATGTTTATAAAAAATATGCGGCCTAATAATCAAAATTGAAAGTCCAGTGTACATGCATTCATTTGTCAATAAAGTTCACCATTCATTTCTCTTTTGTTGAAATGATGCCAACAACTTACCATGAATTAAGGATGCTTTCAGCCTAAGATAGGATATTTTTTGAAATGTGTAACAACCAATCAAAAGTTCTTATGATTAATATGACAACTCCAACAACAACTCATTTATGGTTGAATTTGTTTAAAACAAATTACTTCAATATAATGTAGCAATCATTGTTGACAGTTTATGTAAGAGTACTACCACACCTAACTGGTGTCATGGTAATAAAACAATATGTCTTGGAGGTATATTTGAACTTCGGTGAGGAGGATACAGCCTAACCTCCCAACCACCCAATCTACACTCACTTGACCTCTCACCTCCGATTTTTAATGTATAATTTTCTCTTCCCAATAGAGGAGAGTAAATTCAACCCTTTCAATAAAGTCTGGCTAAATAAAGGGGCCCCATTCTTTATCACACTACAATGGGACGATGAATCGATTCATTTGCTTTTCCCCCTTAATATTGTAATTCCTGGGAGAAAAGGTTACATAAAGAGAGTCTCGATGCTCATTGGATATGGTCCGATCAGTTTATGAATACCTGAAGATTTATTCGTCCTTCCCATAGCAGTTTGAATCACCTGATCTATGTTCCACTTGATCCACGTAAGAATTGGAAAGTGATTGGTGTTTGGAAAAACACTACTAAGCCTTAATTAATTTGAAATCTCATTGTAACTCCATCTTACCTAATGACTAAGAACCATATTTCCTTATGAAACCTTTATGAAGTTGAAATTCTTACAAGCTCTATGAATCTTTTCAAATAAAAGATATGCCATTATGAAAATATGATGAAAGGATAAAGCTTTATACACTAGTTTGTTAACGAATCTGTTAGGTTGATAAAGTTGTGTTCAACACATGTGGTATCCGTAGAGAGGGATCTTTGTAATTAGTCAAATTTGTTAAATTCCATCGAAATCATCATATAATGGATTCTTTCGTTGTCATACCAAATCACGGGTGTGGTTACCAAACGAGCAACGACACCTTCCAACGCTAATATTCAAACTCTTCAAATAGTTTTTTTATATTGTAAAAATAATAAAAATAACTATTTTTAGATTATAAATTTATATTGTTAAAATAATTATTTTTAATTTTAAAATATTCATGATTAATATGTACAGTTTTAATTAAAAAAATACAATTTCTCTTTTTGTTTTAGATATTGTGAATGGTTGTGTGGACTCTAATTTTACACTGCAAGTATAATTTATGGTAAGTAAAACTACAAGTTGGACAAGGGCTGATTTTTACAGTAGTTTATGGCAAAATATATTCTAAAATTATAGTTTCTTTCTCTTTTAGTTATTAGTTCTTGTTGAAGACCAACATGCTATTGCAATGAGTTTGTGTTGACTTTCTATTCATTTTTGCATTGGCTTTGTATTTTTCTACAAATTGCTATGTTAAACATAGGAGTATCACAAATATTTATTTTTGAAATATTTCATTGGTCCATAGTTTTGAGGTCTTATTGCAACCATCACTTATGTCAATGTTTGTTTGATATTTTTTATTCATATTTATCTTTGAAAAAGTTGAAGTGTCATGCCAATAGTGGATAATAAGGTGGATATTAACAGGTCATAGTTGCTTATTAGTCGTAAGCTTTAGAGAACTATGAAACTGCAGGCATTATTATTCATATGCTTTTGAGAACTATGAAACTATGCTTTGGAGAACTATGAAACTATTTTGATAAATAAGTCTTGGTTGTTGCTAATTTCTATTGTTGTGACTTCATATCTTTGGCCGCCCACCATTTATGGTGCATCATTAATGCATGGTATTAATGAATCAGATTGATAACTATTGTTTAGTTTACACTATCTGGAGTCACCACTTCATTGTATGGTTACTCACCACCACGACCTTGGTTGGCTTACCATCCTCTTGCTCGATTAATATGATTTATATATGGATCTTTAGTTTTTTATTTTCTATGTTCCAATTTCAAATAGTTGCTACTGATGTTGTGATGTTGTTTTTGTAGCTAAGCTTGTGACAAAGACTTTTGCTGAGCTTATGACCAGACTTTTGTTGAGGTTGTGACTGGGCTTTCAAATATTTGTAGTTGAGATTGTGACTGGGCTTTCAAATGTTTGTCGTTGAACTTGTGACTGGACTTTCATTGAGGTACGATGTTGTTATTGCAAATTTAGAAATAGGTTAGTTACTTATTGGTTAGTTATTGTTTAATAGTTTAATGAGTAATTCATAAACAAAAGGAAAACAACTAACTGGAAAATTACTTAATTTACTATCTATTTATGTTCATCCAGCTTACTGGATACAAGTTCTTATGTCTAAGAGATCCATCCTAGAATCAAATACTTTGAAAACCTTTTAATAGTGTTACAATAGTTGCCACAAGCATGTACATTTATGATCCACAACTAAGAAGTTACATCAAGTGGACATCATTTATTTATTCAGCCCATATAGAGAGATGAATGGAAGTTACCTCTAACATAGTTCTATATAGCCCTAATGGTGTTGCTAAGCAGATTCCAACTATAAATTACCCAATTACAAGTTAATGTGTCACTCACAGGGGAAACCTTTTTTTGACTCAAGCTAATACATGTAAATATTGATTTGCTTGAGCTTACTGTAGTATGAAACTTTGAAAAACCATAAATCTAAGGCTCTTCTATAAATAAACTTTAAAGGCTACACCATAAATCTTAGGTTGTTCTACTAATACATTTCGTAAGATTACATATTCTTGTGTGTGCTTTTCATAAATGAAACATTACTTTAAAATGAGACCTTTGATTGAGCATAGATTATTTCAAATGATTTTCTGCACCAATTTATTTAATACCATAAGACTAGGAAATTCTACAGTTATTCCTACTTAATATTTGCCTTGGTTTTTAGTATTGGTTTAAAAACAATTATGCTATAGTAGGTGTATATTTGAATATGGAGACCTTTCTTTGGTTACCATATATAAATATATTATTTTGGGAAGGGAACCTTCGTCAATGAAACTTGAGGAAAGGATTCTTTAAACATGGAAAGGCCATCTCTTGCCCTGATACCTCGGGCGAGCACTTAACATACTTGGCTCACATTTGGCCGATGCAAGAAAGCAATAAATCTGTGGTTCTTAAGAAATGAGGGGATAATGGCGATGTTGCAGTTGAGGGAGAGTTCCAGGTTGGTGCATAATTGTAGGGACAACACCCTATATGAAGGGTAAAAACATTAACCTCACTTAAATTTCTAAACAATAATAATTAGTTCAAATTTTGATACTTATATCAGAAGAAAGCGGGAGAAGATTATGAGGGATACAAGCCATATCATTAGATGCAAGTAGTGTCATTGTCTTCACAGAAATTGTTCCATTGTAACAAGTTTATAAACATATGCAACTTAAGAAAAACTAGGGTCAACAAATAGGGAGTGGTTCATTGCTCAAACTCCTATGACAATTAGAATGCCTAATATGTTTCCATTGTCTCACTCTCTTATGAGAGTTCGAATGAGAGCTTTAGCCATAATGATCTAAAAAAAAAAGTGGAAATAGGACACCCTTGTTTTTTCCTATCATATGCTTGAAAAACAGTTATTGGTATACCATTAACAAGAGGAACTATCCATGTATTATTGTTGCAAGCTTTGATCCATTTAATAAAAGTAGTTGAGAACCCAAATTTAGTAAGGATAGAGAATAAGAATTGATAACTCACACAATCAAAGGCATTGGCTAGATCCAATTTGATAGCCATTCCTTTTTCACCCATGTTAAAACTTGAAAGAATAGCCTCCTAAATCAAGATGATGTTATCAATGATTTTTCTACCCGCCAACAATCCCCCCTATGTTTCTGATTTTATCTTGGGTAGAAGTCTCTTAAGCATGAAGGACCAGATTTTAGTTAGAATCTTGTAAGTTGTACTACATAATTAAATAGTACAAAATCGATTAAAAGACAAGGGCCTAAACTTCTTAGGAACTAGAGCAATAAAAGAGGAATTGGTGGCTTCTCCAATTTTCTTGTTTCCCTGAGTCAAATTCAACATCTGACATAGATCTGTTTTGATTATGTCCCAACACTCTCTAAAAAAATGAATGGAAGATCCGTTAGGATTAGGATCTTTTTCTAGGCGAGGACTCTACACCACAGAACTTACAAGCTGACATTTAACAAAGATTAAACCCCAATCTAGCTCACATCCGAGTTTAAAAGGATTCAGAAATTTTAAACTAACTCTCTCTCTCTCTCTCTCTCTCTCTCTCTCTCTCTCAAGTTTACCTTATGCAATTGAACCAAGAAACTAGATTTGAGCTAAAGGAAAATAAAACGGTGAATGGAAGGTAAGAGTCTCGGACAATTGAACTTAGACCGGAACCCCAATCAACAATAGTCTCTCTCTCTCTCTCTCAAGTTTACCTTACGCAATTGAACCAAAAAACTAGACTTGAGCTAAAGGAAAATAAAATGGTGAATGAAAGGTAAGAGTCTCAGACAATTGAACTTAGACCGGAACCCCAATCAGCAACAGTCTGAATGTAAAACCCAATGACCAGAGAGTAACCAAGGGAGAAAACCCATTCAAAAAAAAACCAAGGGAGAAAACCCATTCAAAAAAAACCAAGGGTGGATTTGTATTACCCCCAAAACATCCATAAAGTCTGTCTACTACATTTAAGGTTGATACTTCTAGAAGAATGTCGAAGAAAATGCCAATGATAGATATCTGGAAGTTCTAGAAACACAAATTGCATGCACCTGGATATGTGTCTCAATGCTTTCATGCACCATGCCATCGAGTATAATGGTTATATTCTAGTATATGTGTGCTCCACAGGTCATCGTCATTGTTCCCAGACAACTTGCATGTAAGCAAATGAATCACTTTATTAATTAATTAATTCATATACGTGGCAAAACTAATCATAACCGAGGAATGGCTTAAAGAAGAAATTTCCTAATCACTTCACAAAAGAAACAATGCTTGCTCGTCCACAACACCGAGAACAGAACCCTTGCATATTCCGTACCATTGACGATGTTCTTCTTGTTGCACAGAAAACACACTACCATGCACACCACTAACTCACTCATTTGTTGCATGTCACATTCACATCTAACCAAAGTAGCTCAAGGAAAAGCATACAAGAGAATGAGAGCCTTCATGCAATATTTTAAACATGGATTGATTCTGCAATTTGATATGCCAATGCCAGGGTTCGGCCTAGAGTAGGTTCTCCACTACCCTTCTCTTACAATAGTAGAGCACGAACAAGTTTTCTTAAACTACAAGCTGATAATGTTAATTTATATAACGGAGTTTGAGATATTTATCTTGTTCTCGAGTATTTATTAGAGAATTGGTCATTTAAAATGCATACATGTTGTATGCAAATCGCGGATGGGAGGAGCAGTATAAATTTCAGGGTAAATCTGGCATATTAATCCAAAGTTTAAATATTGCAATTTGTATTTTGTTAATGAGCAAATCATATTCCTCAATAACACGATAATAATAATTGTTTATGTTGCTTAAATGGTTATCCCTAATGCTTTAAAGATTGTGTTTTGGATGGGTTAAGTTATGTGTATTACCAGCCCGATTGATTGAAGTTTGTATTAGCACCACAAGATGTACTTTGATGCAGGTTCCTTCGTTTTAACACCCATAGTCGGGACTAGTATTAATAGTTCGATCTGAGTTCAAAGTGTGGGTGTGTTGAGATGCCTTACTTAGTTCTTCCTGTATACTTGTTTAAGCTATCAGTTCCTTTGTTTGTGTCTAACTCATAGAGGTCAAAAAAATGGTATTTTCAATTATTGACAAAACCAGTATTTACTAGTGGGGTCTAATGGTATTTTTAATGATTGAAAAAACCAATAGTTACTTGTGGGTTCCTTCTGTTTAAGAAATTATAGAATAGAATCCATCTAATTTTCCTCTCTTTAATTCACACTTAACACTTCCTATGCTCAATGTGTAGTGAATCCTTACCTCCATCCCTTTCATCTATTGAAATCCAATACATAAAGATGCAACTACATCCATAATTTCCGAAGGATTGCACATTGGCGCTCACCTATATCCATCCTCTTATGAATATCACTGTGCATATATAAAATGGAGATGAAGGAGATTAGTTATATCCAAGTGTGAATGTTATGTTATTTACACAAGAAATTGTACCTTGATTTCCTCCATGTCGTGTTTTTCTTTCTCAATCAAACAAAATCCATGAAGAATCGAAACTAGGGTCTTTAATTTTTTTTGATATGAATGCCACTAAAAACCATTTGACTACACTCAAAGGTTTCCAAATTTCTGACTCCAAGTTCATTTTGGGAAGCAAAGGTCCCCTGAAATACATTCTTAAAATATTTCAAGCAAAGAAACACATTTATAACAAACTTAATGCAAGACAGATAAAACATACAGGCAATACAAATCCACTTCCAAACTTTGTAACTTGATAGATATATCTCCTCGCCAGCAAACACAAAACCAAACTTAAATTAAAAAGGAAATATGTAACTTTGGTAGCATTACTCCTCAAGTGTCCACCTCTAAGAGTTTTGAATAGTAAAGAAAAAAAATGTAAAAGCAAATCCCAAGAAATACAAAAGTTAAGCAAGCCAAGCAATGTACTCAATCAACCAATTTCTTGAAATTATTGGACTATATTCTATTGATGTGCAATGCATTTAATTTTTATCAACAAATCACATTAGCTATGAAGGTAGACATTCAAATATTCTCATATATTTCTGATCATTTCCATCTTGGAAATTAAAGGTTGCAAAGATCAAGAATTTGTAAAAACGAAACCAAAAAAAATTAGTGCAACGACCTCCATTATCATTGTTCAAACATAGTGTGTTGATCACAAACAGTGAACAATGACATATAAATAAGAAATAAAATATTGATAAGAAAGAACAAAATATACAATCATCATCAATAATAACATACGACATATAGCAAGAAGAAAAATCAGAATAACGATTCAACGAATTGTATTACATAGAGACATGCAACATTAATTGTCATAATGAAGAAAATACATGAAGTGTAGTGGTAAATACCATTGATTTTACCCACTTCAACATGGAAACAAGTTTCAATTAGCAAATCAACAAGATCTTTGAGAGTAACCATTTCATTGCAATATTCTGCTAAATTCCTTGACACATGTCCTTGAAAACAAAATCTATTTAGACATTGTCTTAGTTGTTCCAATGAGAGCATAAACATTTCTTCAACAACAATTTGGCAGAGTAATACTGCATGCCTCTCTTTTATGGTGAGTATCAAGATATTTATAAAGGATTTTATGATTACTTTGTGCCCATGCTTAATTTGGGTGCGAAACGGTTCCCTTTCTTCCCCACTTGACCAGTGCTGCAAAAAGGCAAACTTCTTAGGTCACGCATACCTCTATAATGAACAAGGGACCAAACATCTTCTTCCCCACTTGACCAATGTTGCGAAGAGGCAAACTTCTTAGGTCATGCAAACCTCTATAACAAACAAGGGACCAAACATCTATTAATTCACAGTGAGCATGTGAGTTGCAATTTTTAACATTGTTACGTATAAATTCATCAAAATGTAAATCTTATATAATGCTAAATAGCAATATATACTACAATTATTCACAATATATTATGTATATTTTGATTTTTTCTTATTAACCTTACATTTATTATTCACTCATATATTATACTCAAGTTAAGATGACTTTGTATCATAGAATAGATATCTCAAATATATAAACCACGACCATTTGACAATTTATTATTTAATTTAATAAACATAATGGTAAATATAAATACAAATATATGTATTACAAATGTTGTTGTAAAATTTGAGAACCTTACACAACTCTACATTATAGCATAATTTATTATACATTCATAATCATATATAAACATAAGAATATACATTACAATGCAATTACAGAGTAATTTTAAGAATATACATTACAAAGCAATTACATAAAAATTCATTACATATTGGTTGTATTATTTCCATATTTTTAACTCAAATATAATATATCGAGTAAATCTCATTTAGTAGAAGCTACATGGCCACTTGAACGTCATCGCAAATTTATTAAAGGGATTTTTTTTCTTCTACTCATAATAGTTTCGTTGTCATAAACATAGATAATATAATAGTTTCGGTTTCATAAACATAGATAATACATAAATGTACATTTAATCTCAATATCCTTCGTTGCCGATTAACAGTTTTTCAAATCATACAAACTTTTCAAAATATTTAATCATGGGTAGAGACTAAGCTATCATGTACATTTAATCTCAATATCCTTCATTGCGGATTAACAATTTTTCAAATCATACAAACAGTTCAAATTATTTAATATGGGATGTAGCTTTGTTTTGAGTGATAAAGTAAGGCTCCTACATTTTTAATTTTTTTTTCAAGAAGAAAAGACCATTCCTTGTTATATTTAAATTAAATGAATCAGTTACAACACTAAGGATTTTAGTAGCCCCAAAATTTATACTTCCTTATAACAAAACTCCCCACAATCTTGTAAAAATATTTAGAGTAGAAAACAGATCTCAGAAGAAGCAAAAGGCCAAAATATTAAATCTACTACAAAGAGATTTCTCATAGTTGCAACCTCCAAAAACAACACAACAACAATGTCACCTTAGGCTGACACACCAACATCTAGACAAAGTAAAACCACCCATCAAGCAAAAAAAAATCAGCTAGATAACAAAAGACAAGTAACACTTCGAAAAGAGAGTTTAAACATAGATCCTGTAAGTGTCCTCGAAGGTCAGTGTATCCTCCATGAATTCTTGCAAAGATAGGTGACCGATGGGCAGCTTTAAGGCTTCCTTTGAAATCCAATCAACAATCTTGTTATATATGTTGGTAACTGATGGACTCAAAGGAAAAGTGAAGAAATTTAGTTATATTGCACCAGTAATCAAGTTCTAAGACTCTCAACACAACCACCTCATTGATCCAATTAATGATAGCCTTTGAGTCTCCAAAGACTTTCAACGCTGGTAACCCCATTCCATTTGCAACAAAAAGTAGAACCCAAAGGGCAATAAGTTTTGCTCTTGTGTTAGTGCTTCTACCATAGTTGAACCTGAGATGGAAGAAGTGTTTCTTACTGATATATATAACTACCCCAACACCCCCAATACCTTGTGCAGCAGCCCTATCAAAGAAACCAATGGCCGCTCGAATCATTAGTCTGTATCATATCCTCGTACATCTTCTTACACAAGGCAACTTCGGATAATCAACTAAGAGACTAATAATATCCAACACCCCTTTCTGCACCTCAGGTTTAATACCACAGAAGATAGTATCATTCCTAGCCTTCCAAATAGACCAAAAACAAAAAAGAGGAAGATATATAGGTCTGAGTCCAGTTCGAATCCACAATAACATATTCCCCTGAAGAGTACAATCCTCCCAGCAAAATGCCAAACCTAAAGAAGAAATAACAGATCTTCTCACAGCCTTACCAAAGCAACAAGCCACCAAAAGATGTTCAATTGATTCATCCTTGCTCTAGCATAACTGACAAATGTTAGGCCCGACCCAACCTCTCTTAATGAGATTATCCCACGTAGTTTCCTTATCATTTACACACATCTAGCTAAATCATTTAATCTTCAGCGATATCTTCCATCGCTAAACCACCTTCCTCCACCATCCATTTGAAGAAGTCAGCAAGGAATCCACAATAAAATCATAGGCAAGTTTCGTTGAAATCTGACAAGTAGCCGAATTGTAAGACCAAATAAGATGATCATCTTCATCATTGAGATGTAAGCCCAGGAGATAGAAGGATGAAGTATAACAGTCCCACTCAATCTTCCATTCCCCCTAGCTCCAACTCCTCATCTGAAATCCAATAGGCTCTAGTTGTAGACCACTCACCAAGATTTCGAGCCTGATCCAGCGTGGACATACCATAATCCTGTAGATAACTAATAAGATACCCTAACAATACAAAGGTCTCCTCCATCCCATCTTAGAAAACATGACCGTAGAGCAATAATAGATATACAGTTAATTTATTAAACAAGATGCAAAACACATTAAACACATTACAGAGAGACACATATATAACATGTTTACCCAAACGATGGGCTACGTCCACACATAAATTTCTAGTCCTTTTATTGCAGTCCAAAAAGATGAAGGGATACAACCTACAACAATACCGCTGCACTTCCTCTTCACGCTCTCACAGTCTCTCTCACACAATCACAGAGATTGTTTACAATGCTACAATACAATACAATACCCTACCACAGTCATATTACAATGCTTTTCTTTTATAGGGAAATACCATGGGAAAATACTATGGTTAACCCAATACCATGGGTCCGCAAAACTGTTGGCCAACAAACATCCCAAAAAAATTCTCGGGGGCTTCGCCCCCGAACCCCAAGGTTGGGGAACGAGTGTACAGTAGACATGAGGTACAAACACAACTGAATGACATCTCTGAATCTAGAAGATCAAGCTCCATAACCAAAATCCCAATCACAGAATCTATGCCAAGTTTCACAGCTTTCTCATTTCCAACTTTCTAGCTCAAGGATTTATAGATACATCCCAAAACCCTTAAAAAATCGTCCCAAATAATCGATGAGTTATTTACTGAGTGTTCCCCCTTTCTGATCTAATCCATCAAAAAAACCTTACCCAAGTATTAAGCCCTCGACACCTTGTTCCATAAACCTGTCCCATTAAGAGCTAGGCACAAGCTCTTCATTCTTAAGGCAATATTAAACCACTGTAGGTTCTTCACATTCCATCCCCCACAATGCATGCAGTCTAGAGATGTATTCCCAATTAACTAGATGTAAACCTTTTCTCGACTTATGGCATCCCCACATAAAATTGAACATAATAGTTCTAACAACCTTCAAAATAGTGTTAGGTAGCTTCACAAGAGAAAACCAGTAAACTGAGATACCACTCAACACGTATTTTAGCAAAATAAGGTGCACCCCTAGAGAAAGGAATATGAAAGACCAATTGTTAATTTTATGTTCAAAATGTTTAATAATCCATCTCTAGTCTTCTACTTGATAGTTAAGTGGTTTGACCCAAAACCCCAAATATCTAAATCCAGTCTCAATTCGCTCCATATTAAAGGGGAAAAGTACTTGAACACTATAGATCACAGTAGAAGTCATGTTATTATATAAAAAGGACAACTTATTAACAGTGATCACCATACCTGAGGCCGCAATGAAAATATCAAGTATATCTCTGAAATAAGACCATTCTTCTAAAGTTCCATGACCAAAAAGAACAACATCGTCCACAAAGAGTAGACGAGTAATAGGCAGTGTAGATGAGAAAGAAACTCCACGAATCTTACCCATGCTTTTGGCCTCATTAATGATCAAACTCGAACCTTCAACAATCAAAATAAAGAGTAAAGGAGATATAGGACATCCTTGACGAAGTCCTCGGATCAAATTGAAAAAATAAGTGGGGGAGCCATTAATGAGAACAACATAATTTGCAGAAGTGACACATTCCATAATCCAATTCATAGTATTCACTGTCAACCCAATTTGCAAAAGGATAATCCTGAGTAAAGTCCAGTTAACCCTGCCATACGCCTTCACTTGATCCATCTTAAGGAACAAGGCTTCCAACTTCCCAACCTTGATAGAGTGTAATACCTCTTAGGTGATCCCCACTGCTTCTAAAAACTGTCTATTATGCGGAAAGCCAAACTACTCCCCAAATATGACATCAGCAAATAACGGTTTCAGCTTATCCAAGATAATCTTTGTAATAACTTTGTAGATCAGGTTACACAATGAAATAGGCCTAAAATTCACAAAAGTCTATGGTTTCTCACACTTAGGAATCAAAGTTATGTATGTTGAATTTAGGGACTTCGGTACATTACAATCCAAGCGTGACTGTTCAACAGCAACCAGTAAATCACTTCCAACCAAATAAAAAAAGGATATGAAGAATTCTACCGGCCACCCATCCAGCCCAGGAATTTTGCCCTTAGCAAAACCTCGCAACACCGATTCGACTTCATATAAAGTGACAACCCTCACAATCTCCTAAGCTTCCTCAGAAGAGAAAAATTTAGGGAACAATTTAAGAACATGTAGTTGATCCTGTATATGAACATGTCCCTCCTCTTTAAAAACCTTATAGAAATATTCCATTGCCACCACCTTCAAATGTGCATCCTCATGAATAGGATTGCCTCGAAGGTTAGACAATTGCCAAATCGAATTACCATTACGACGAGCACTAGAAAAATTCTGAAAGAATTTTGTGTTAGCATCACCTTGCTTGATCCAAACCGCCCGACTCTTAAGTCGCCAAGACGAGTCCTCAAATGCTAGTAGTGAATCTTTTCGATTCTTAAGTTCCGATAACAACCTCGACTCATATTTAGAAAGAACTTCAGTTGGACCTAGCAATAACATATCAACAATCTGATCCTCAAGTGAAGCCAATTCACAACCTCTTTCATCTTGTTAAGTTTTCATATGCTAGACTAGATTCAATAGTATTCAATTCAAAGTCACAGCAACAACATATCAACAATCACTGATAGAAACACAATCACAAGATGGACACAACATTTATCCTAGGAAACCCTCAAGGGGAAGAAAACCCAACAAAAACTTCCTCTGTATAAGGTGTACAAAATACAACCCCAAAAACAGGTGTTTTCCTCCTTCTATTATGTGTCTCTCTCTCTCCTATGCACTACACAAGTGAGTGAGTCTGTGTTCAAATAAGAATCACAACTCCTCTATTTATACACAATGAGTTAACTGAATTTTGCACTAGACAAGTAGAACCCAATAAACTGTCTGGGTCGACTTCACCTAGGAAGACTCAAAATAGTATATTAAATGATTTATTAAGGTACTAAAGACCCGACACATGAGGATGCTTTACCTCATGACTCTATGATGACCAAATACAATAGTAACACCCCGTTGGAGGAATAATAACATCTCCCTTGGGTTACATCAGTAAAATACATTTAGAATATCCTTTGAAGCTACAATATTACAACACTCCCCCTTAACAAGAAGGTTATTCTATTGTCAACATCATCACAGACTATAAGAGAACAGAGAGACAGTTACAATAGTACATTGAGGTAATACATCTATACGTCACAGGAATTTTTTCACAATCAGTAACTGGAACAATTACTCTTTATCTTCTGCATCACATGATCACTTGATCCTTTCTTTGCAGCAATGCATCGATCTTTCAATCCTTCGTAGTAGCACTTAGATCTTCTAGGTCCTTTGCAGTACTTTGATCCTTTGTAGCAACACTTTGATCTTCTTGATCCTTTGTAGTAGCACTTCGATCTTCTCGATCCTTTGTAACAACACTTCGATCTTTTGCAGTAGCCTTTTGATCTTCTCGATCCCTTGCAGTAGCACTTCGATCCTTTTAATCCTTTTGCAGCAAGACTTCAATTCTTTTGATTCTTTACATCAGTACTTCGATCCTTCTTGATCCTTTTCAGCCACACTTTGATTTACTTGACCCTTTGATGTTGTACTTCGATCTACTTGATCCTTTGCCACCACGCTACCTACAATACACATGATCTATTTGTAGGATGATCAATCCCGATCACGTTAGGACATAAGTCCAAGGACGATGCCATCCTCCATCAGCATGATCCATGAAATCAATCAGCTAAATCATCTACAAGTAAATGTAGATCTCGACCACACCCAGTGCAGGCCCTATCGTTTGTGAGGACTCATCGTAGACCATCCATACCACACATGTTAGGACCACTCCCAAGTGAGTGTTATACTACAATATATACACTTGTAGGTAGGCATACTCTTCCAAACAAGAGTATCATCTACAAAGCATATCTCGACCACATACACAATGTCATCCCATCGTAGAACATCCATACCACATAGGTTAGGACCACTCCCAAGTGAGTGTTATACTATGCCATCCATGAGGACTCATCATAGAGAATCCATACCACACAGGTTAGGACCAATCCCAAGCGAGTGTTGTTCTATGGAATCTACATATGAATGTAGGCATACTATCCATACAAGAGTATAGTCTGCAAGGAAGATGTTGACCACATACACAATGTTAGTCCTGGTGTCCATGAGGACTCATCATAGAGCATCCAGACCACTAACGTTAGGACCACTCCTAAACAAGTGTTTAATCTATGGTATTCACAACTGAATGTGAGTATTCTACATGGGAGAGTAACATCTTGCAGGGTCATCCTTTAACTAGTAAGGACCACTCTCATGCACAGAGTGTTATACCTGCCATCCTCAAGAGAGAATACTTTCATCCATAAATAAATGTCAGACCATCATCACTGCCATCCATCATCGATGTCAGTCTCATCATTACTCCCCCTTTCCTGGGAAGTTTCATATTATCAACCTGCTCCACCTTTGTTCGAGGAGGGTTCATATGTTCGACCTGGTCTTCCTTTTTCAAAAAGGATCCATCAATTGTAGTCCCATCACTCTCCTCCTTGTGAGGAAAGTCCTTTTGAACCGCACCAAGATTGTCATGAAAATATGAACTTCATTCGAGATAGAGGCTTGGTCAGTATATCAGCAACTTGCTCATTGGTACCCACATACTGGAGCTTTATGGCTCCCTTTTATACCATATCCCTTATATAGAACTATCGGATTTCTATATGCTTCGATTTGTCATGGAACACCAGATTTTCTGTCATCTTTATACAAATATGGTTGTCACAGAAAATTACTGTGGTGTCCAACTCCATGTCAAATATTCCTGACATCAGCTTCCAAAGCCATATCACTTCACAACAAGCGGAGCAAGCTACAATGTACTCTGCTTCAGCCATACTGAGAACAACACTAGACTGTTTCTTACTAAAGCATGAGATCCTGGTGAATTCCAAACAATAACATCCACGTGAGGTGCTCTTTCTGTTTGCGGCACTTCCTGCCCAATCTGAATCTCTACCCATATAAATTGTAGTCATGATCTCTCCCATAGTACAATCTCAAATCAATCGTACCTTTTAGGTACCTCGTCACATGCTTTGTAGCTATCAAGTGAACCCGTCTAGGTTTAACTAGATACTAACTCAAGGTGTTCATAGCAAAGCATATATTTGGCCTTGTGTTCGTCAGATACATTAATGACCCAATAATCTGTCCATAGTGAGTCATGTCCACTAGCTTGTATGTCTCATCAGACAACAACTTTAAGTTGATGTCCATGGGTGTGGCCATGGCTTTACAATCCAACATATCAAATCTTTTCAAGATTTCCATTGCATACTTTCCCTGATTTAGAAAGATTCCTAATGGGCTCTGCCACACTTCCATCCCTAGGAAACAATGCATCAATCCAAGATCTTTCATCTCGAATTCTTTAGCTAGATTCTTCTTGCAATCCTTGATTTGTTTCTCATTTCCAGTTAGAAATAGATCATCCACATACAACAATAGTATGATTGGTTCATCATCCATAATCTTCATGTAAAGATTAGGATCAACTATACTCTTGGTAAAACCCATGCTTGTCAAGAAGCAATCTATTATGACATCTAGGAGCTTGCTTCAGTCCATACAGATCCTTTTTCAACTTGCATACATGAGTCACTTTGTCTTCGACTTCAAATCCTTATGGTTGTTCGATGTAAACCTCTTCCTCAATCACACCATTAAGGAAGGTTGTCTTTACATCCATTTGGTGTAAGTCCCATGTCATCATGGAAGCAAGTGCCATGACAGTTCTGATGGAAGTGTTTCTTCATAATCGATCCCCTCTTTCTGAGAGAATCCTCTAGCCACAAATCTTGCTTTGTACTTTTCAATACTTCCATCTGCAATATGTTTTATCTTGTAGATCCATTTCAAAGATACCACACTCTTGTCTTCTGGTTTGGGAACAATATCCCAAACATCATTATTCATGATCGACTGGTATTCTTCTTTCATTACTTCAACCCATTCTTTCTTCTGTGCAACTTCCTCATAGCTGGTGAGTTCTTCATCTACAAGATCACACATCAAAGCTACATAACTGGAATATGGATTTGATCTTTTGGTGGTTCTTGTGGAGTCTTCTAGTGCTCCATATATTTATGCTTCTTGTATGATTTCTCTTACCCAAGTAGGTTTTCTCTTTCGAGATATATCCATAGTAGGGGGCTCCTGAGGCTCTAGCATGTCATGATCTTCTGATGCTACTATTTCAGGAGTTGGTTCATCTTCTGTCCTTCTGGGAGTTGCATCCTCTTCATGTACTTCTTCAACTTGACACCTTCTATACTTCTTAAGAGTTGCCTCTTCATCGAATGTTACATCCCTACTAATCTCGATATGATGGAATCCTGAAATGTATATCCTAAAGGCTTTGGAGACTTTGCCGTATCCCACAAATATTCCCTTCTTGCAAGAGGGATCCAATTTGGTTCTCTTCTCTTTTGAAATATGTACTTATACTGGACATCCAAATATCTTGAGATGTCTTACTTCGGGTTTCTTTCCGGTATACATTTTTTCAGGAGTCTTGAATCCAAGAGCGCTATGAGATAATCTATTTTGCACATATACGGTTGTTCTTGCAGCTTCAACCCATAGGTGCATAGGAAGGTCTTGGTCATGAATTATGGTCTTCATTGTTTCCATGATAGTTATATTCTTTCTTTCCACAACACCATTTTGTTGGGGATTATAGGGAGTGGTTAGTTCCCTCTTGATTCCTGCCTCCTTACAGAATGCTTCAAATTCCTTTGAAGTGTATTCTCCACCATTATCTGATCTCAACATCTTGATTCTCTTTTCTGACTGGTTCTCTATCAAGGCTTTGAATTCCTTGAATTTTCCAAACACTTCACTCTTATTCTTCAAGAAGTATATCCAAGTATTTCTTGAACAATCATCAATAAATGTGACATAGTATTCATACCCACTTAAGGATATGGAGGGCATAGGACCACATACATCAGAATGGATTAGTTCCAACATACCTTTAGTCTTTGTGTCACTTTTCAGAAGGGATTATTGATGTTCTTTCCCTGCGCACATCCCTTGCAAGTTCCCTCATGTTCGATCTTCAGATATGGTAACCTTGTTACCACCTTGCTCACATAGGGAAATGCTTTGTAGTTAATGTGAGCAAGTCTTCTATGCCATAGTTCACTTGAGTTGGTAGTCTCATGGACAAGGGATGTCTCTAGATGTCCTTTGAGCTTTTACAATCCTCCTTCTTCTTCTCCAATGACTACAACATCTTAAAGTGTCTTTCCTTTGGACCACATAAGTACTTGCCCTTCTATAAAAACAACTCTATATCCTTTCTTAGCTAGAGCTGAGATGGAGAGTAGGTTCTTTTTCAACCCTGGTGCATACAATACTTCCTTCATCTTCATGGAGGTACCAGAGTCAAGCTTGTAGCTTGATTCACCAATACCTTTGATGGGATATTGATAGTCATCTCCCAATGATACCTTCTGGGGAGAGTTCTTCTCTTCAAGATTTGACAGAGTTGTCTTCTTTCCTGTCATGTGCTTAGAGGCACCACTATCAATAATCCACGTATCTTCTCTAGGTGTTACAGACCTAGAGAGTGCACAGAATAACACATATTCTTCTACATCTTCACCTTTAGTTCTCTTTTGATTTGTTTCTTCATCCTCATCTTCAGCTAGATGAGCATGATGCCTTTTGTTGTTGTTGTTCTTTGAGGATGGACATTCTCTAGCAAGATGTCCTATCTTATGACAATTGTAGCATTGGTACTTTGAGTAATCCTTCTTCTTCTTCTTCTGGAATTTATTCTTTGAAGGCTTATGATTACTCCTCTTGAAGTTTGATTGATTTATTTCTTTAGTATGGGTAACTAGAGCCTGATCATCTTCTCTGAGAAGAGCTTCTCTATTGGCTACTCTAGCTTCTTATTGTATGCAATCTTCCCATACTATGTCAAACTCCATACTTTTTTTTCTTGCACATAGAGTTTGGATGAATGAATCCCAAGGTCTAGTGAGGCCATCAAGAGTAGTCATAACCAATTCATCCTCATCAAGGGTATCTCCAATAGCACTTAGCTTCTCTTTGATATGGGAGACCCTTGTGAAGTAATATTGAATAGATTCTCCTTTGCTCATCTTGGAGCTCTTCAATTGAGCTCTCAAATTCATATTTCTGTTGATGTTCTTTCCTTCACACATTCTGGAAAGTGTGTAATACATTTTCTTAGGTGTCTTCTTAGATGACACCTGAAGGATCAAGTGATCCTTAATGGTATCAACAATGATCCTCATTGCCTTGCTTAGGTCTTGTGCATGCTTCTCCTTAGATTTAGCTTTTACAACTTCATTCTTGATGTACTTCTCAAGACCATTCTCTTTCAGAATGAGGTCAATCCTATGCTTCCAATCCAGGAAGTTTTCTAGGCCTTCCAATGTCCTCAAGCTTAGTGCTTGGGGACATCTTGTCCCGTAAGTTGCTCAAATTCGAAATTGATCAAAACAAGAGATTGAACTTACAAATAGACGCACTTGGAGGAGGCGAGTTGGTTGATCCAACTGCTTTTTGGAGATCCCTAATATTCAGTCTTCAAATCCTACTTGCAAAGTTGTAACACTGCAGATTTTTTGGTTCCGTTTCACTGCAGTTTTCCTAGTTCACTGCCAAACTAGGGTTTGGCTTTCCTAGATATCTAGCCACCCAAAAACATCGATCTAGGGCTCAATAGATGCACTCTAGGAGGGCACAACATCCTATGCAAGCAGATATTCAAAACTCCAACTTTTGCAGAAACCCTAATTTCTTCTGGAGAGGGAGGAGGGAGAATTTCACCTTGTGAAAGCTGCTCTAATCAGGTTAGCTTCGATACCATGTTAAGTTTTCATATGCTAGACTAGATTTAATAGTATTCAATTCAAAATCACAACAACAACATATCAAGAATCACTGATAGAAACACAATCACAAGATGGAAACAATATTTATCCTAGGAAATCCTCAAGGGGAAGAAAACCCAACAAAAACTACCTCTATATAAGATGTATAAAAGACAACCCCAAAAACGGGTGTTCTCCTCCTTCTGTTCTCTCTCTCTCTCTCTCTCTCTCTCTCTCTCTCTCTCTCTCTCTCTCTCTCTCCTATGCACTACACAAGTGAGTGAGTTTGTGTTCAAATAAGAACCACATCGCCTCTATTTATACACAATGAGTTAACTGACTTTTGCACTAGACAAGTTGGCCCCAATAAACTGTCTGGGCCGACTTCACCTAGGAAGAATCAAAACAGTATATTATATTATTTATTAGGGTACTAAAGGCCGAACACAAGAGGAGGCCTTACCGGACTATATGATGACCAAATACAATAGTAACACCTCGTCGGAGGAATAATAACGTCTCCCTTGGGTTAAATCAGTAAAATACATTTAGAATATCCTTTGAAGTTACAATATTTCAACACATCTTTCATCTTGTGATCCCAATCCATAACCATATTCTTCAGTGTATGTAACTTACCAACCAAGGAAAACATAGCATCAACTTCCAGTATTGCTAAGTGACCCATCCAAGCCTGTTTGACATAATCAATTGAAGTTGACTTCCTTCAACCAAGACTGGTTGAATTTAAAGGGTTAGGGGGACTACTCCCCAACTCCCTCCAATCCAAATAGATTGGAAAATAGTCATAGATTTACGAGGGTCTAGACCATGCCCTATGCTGTGAAAGATGAGGTAACATGCACTCTACAACCAAGAATCTTTCTAGGCACTTCCCAATACTAGCAGATCCCCCCCNTACGAGGGTCTAGACCATGCCCTATGCTGTGAAAGATGAGGTAACATGCACTCTACAACCAAGAATCTTTCTAGGCACTTCCCAATACTAGCAGATCCCACCCTGCCATTACACCAAGTAGGTCCCAACCTTGCTGGAGCAATATCCACCAGATGTGACAGTAATAAAAGGTTTTTTAAAAAAAGTGGCAGAGCTATCCTGTACCTCAGCTTCTGAAACAGTGAAATTGAGATCACCTGGAATGAGGAGATTATTAATATTTAGTATCCCCTTCAACTTTACCATATTCCAGAACCTTTCTCTATCAAAATACGATGCATAGACATTAAAACAATTGCAAGAACAAAGAGATCCTCTAAACTACTCCTTAATCATAATTCCCACGAAGGTAACGAAAAATTTACACCTAACCATCCACGGATTCCAAGCAGTCAATAAGCCACTCGAGTGTCCATGAGCATCCACAACACAAAATTCCCATCCATGATAGAAGCGAGAAAAAACCATCGTTTCCTGTGCCCCTAGACAAGGAGTCTCTTGAATAAAAACCAAATCTGAACGTAACTACTCCAACAAAGACTTAAGGGCTATCAGTTTGGGCTGCCCTCCAAACCCTCGAACATTAAAGGAGACCAGGCGCATTAAGAAACCTCACCCAGGGTTTTCTTAGCTCTAAGTGCCCTAGATAAATCTATAGAGGAAGTAGGATTGACTGCTATGGAAATGTCCTTAATATGAACAAAAAGAGGAATATAGCCACAGTCCCCCGACGAAGACTTATCCCCCCAACATCCCATCGGGTATTTTTCTTTGCAGGATTTCCTAATAGTAACATTTTCATGCTGGATTAAAGCCATGGGCATAACAGAAGGTGAGGCTAGAGAACGATTAGAGAAAATGGGTAAAGCTACCAGAAGATCAGGGTCCTTAAAGGATGGATGGTTAGTAGGACTTATAACACCCTCTCCCCAATCAAACCCTAAAAACACTCCACTAGAAACAAGAAAAGGAAAATCATCAACCAACAGCACCGAAACACTGTCAAGGGGTCCCCACAACCATCCCTCACCTTCTCCGAAAACTCAGCACCCAAAGAGGCCATCAACCCCTTGGAGATCAACTCCTCACCAAAAATACCACCCGTAACCAACAAATCAATAACCAAACCCTCCCCGACCAACAAGGGAGAGGTAAGAGGTCCACCCTCCTCAGCCACTGACAAACCCATACCATGAGGGCAAGGACTATAGTCACCCACCAAAGATGACATTGCTATATCATCAATAACCTTATACCCCCCTGAGAAAAATCAACATAGACATAATCGATACAAGAGGCCAACTTACCCAGGACCCGCGAAAGTTGTTGCGCAGTACCATCTTGTTCCATGTCAGAAAGCACCAAAGTCTTCAAAGAATCAGTCGACGAGCAAGCCTGCTCCAGTTCACCTATACTAGACCCCACATACCGACCACCCCCCAACAAGTTGGGGAAATCATTCCGTAAATGGACCGTCGAGTGGTAGAAGTGACATATAAATGGCACATGCAAGTATTCTAGCCGCTGATCCAAAACCCGGTCACCCCAAGCAATATCCAGCACCGCAGGGAGACCACCTGAGGTGTTTATCTCCACCAGGACCTTTGCCATCCTCTTGTCATAGGTGTGGAAGAGTTTCTCATCCATTGAAATAAAATGAACCATACAATTGCCAATGTCTGATAATGATTCTCGCATCCACAGTGGCAGAGGAAGGTTAGGCAGTAAAACCCATAAATGTTTCTTTAAAACCCTCGAGTGACATGGATCAAAATCGACTCACCATCGACAAAGCACCAGGGATCCCTTCCCTATGATCCATAACTCCTCTAGGATACGAGTCGCACCCACCTCCTCCAAGAAAACAAGCACATACCATCCATTAGACAACATGCTGGTTATCAATGTGTAATTTAACAAAGGTTTCCAATGCTTGGCAATCCAATCCAACCACCCCTCCTTATCCAGTTAGCAATATTCAAGTCTTACCACCAGTGCATGCGCACTCAATGACGATACCTTCTCCATTAAATTGTCAGAGTCCACCATGAAACACTTCTTACTTTGCACGGATTTATAGGCTCTCACCTTGCGACGGTCTCGTAACCCCTTGCCTGTCACCTCACCCGCGATCGTGGACTCTGCCACCCCCAGAAAAACCCTAAAACCCACAGGAACAGAAACCCTAACCAACCACACTGACAACCACCAGAGCACGTGAAGTCCAAACCCATCAACCCAACCGCTCGACATAGCATTCCAAGTACCCGACAGCCTACAGACCACCCCCTAAAAACCCGCAAGTGTGACAAAACCAAAGATAACCACACAACACCTAGAGACTAGAGCATCTGGAAGCAAGACTAACCCCTAAGCATGCCCCCACTAGAAAAACTACCATCCCACTACACCAAAGAGAAAAAACTCATGCACCGATCCCATACCAGAACCCTGGTGACACCCAACACCCTACCAACAATGTCTGAGGATCACAACCAGATATTGTATCCCAAAAAACCTCCTGCCACCAGAAAATGGACGAGAAAACTCCAACTGCACCAGTCCACACATAGAAAAAAACAAAACCCTAATCTAAGCATCCTTCATCCCTCTTATTATTCCTTGCAAGCAGGGGATTACGTATTCACCCTGGTTTTGGCATTCGTTCACATGTCTTTCCAAAATTTTATGATATGATTTTTATCCGTTTTCTAATGTTTTCAAGACCAACTCTCTTATTGCAAAACCACCTTTTTATTTTGCAGTGATCTGTCTGATCCCTGACAACTTTGACACCTATACCCATGGTTTATCTGATGCATGCTCTAACATATCTAATGATAGGTCCTTGCAATTGCATTTCAATCCATGGTCATTGCAGTTTATCTTGGCACCTGCTGCCTCTGACAACCTCTCATAGTGACACAACACTTGCTCTACTTGATGTTTTGTTGCACGACACTTGATGGCATGACAATATTGTGTTTTCATTTTTCCATTTGTACATAGTTAGGTTGTAGATGTACCCAATTGTCTCCATGCATGCAAACCATCTTTGGAAGACACCGTATTTCTATGCCGACGACTAGGCTAACTCAAGGAAGTATTGAAAAGATAAATTGGAGCAAAGTTCTAAACAATGGAGATTGGGGTTTCAGTGTAACTCACCTCTATTATGCAACGTTCCATATCTATAATGTTTAGCAAGTTTCCCCCCTATTGCCTTGGTCCGGAGTCATGCCCATTGGAATTGTAACCCCACCATTGCGTAATTCATTTCATTTACTATCAAGAATTCATATAGAAAGTCTCCCCTCTATTGCCTTGGTCCAGAGTCATGCCCATTGGAATTGTAACCCCATCATTACCTAATTCATTTCATTTACTATCAAGCATTCATTCTTGTCTTGCGAGGAGAAATAATGGCATGGAGCATGGAATATGCAACAACAACTCTAACAGTACTGGCTCTGTCTCTATATTTGTTTGTGATCTTCTTGAATCCGAGTGGTGGCAGCTTGTGCTCACCTTTGGCTACAATAATGGTTGGGATGGTTCTCAATTTCAACTGCCTTCATCATCACAAATGCTACAAAACTTACAGTGATACCTTACCCTACCTTCAACTATGTTCTTACCACTGATCCTGGAAATGTGGAGCACATCCGTAGATATAATTTTGCAAACTATGTGAAGGTCAACTTCTGTTTTACAAATTGCTTCAAGTATTTTGACTCTCATATATTAATCTTTGTTGTTGTGATATCCTCATGATTTCTTCTTTTTGAATGTTTCATAGGGAAAGCAACTAGTTTTGAATTCTCCACCAAAGAGGTGAAGGACTTCAACAATGTTGTTTTTCAGGAGAATGCCGTGAAACTTTCCAAAGTTCTACTAGAAGCTTATCGAACAAAGCAAATAGTAGAGATGCATGCATGCTAAATCATTCACTTAGCTCATACACTGTGAAGATTTTGTAATTAGAATTGCATTTCTTGATTTCCCAATTGAGAGGAACCATACAATCTCGTGGATAAATGCATTTTTAATTAAATTGTAATTAAATGCCAATATGGTTTATTATTGAGATCAACAATGGATGGAATCTGCAAACTGGGTTTTGGGATGGACATCAACAGCTTATCAAATACCAACTCTGGAGTAGAGGCAACGTTTGCTATGGATTTTGATGCTGATCAATATTTTGTCATAGGCCATCATGAAGGATAACATCTAAATGGTGGATGATTTTGTCTATAAAAAGTCATTCAGAGCAACAAAAAAAAGGAAATTTCTGTCTAGAATAACTATGTAAGAGAATACCCACACCAGCCTTGGTCCCATGCTCCCATGCTCTCTTTGGAGTATCATCTTTTACAATGAAGTGAAATAGGGAATAGTCTATACTATTTGTATGAGACATAAGGAAACAACTTGCCTTCTTTCTTTTTCGAATTCTGTCAGAGAATTAAACTTTTCTGGGTCAATGGGTTCCTCTTTAGCTATGAAGTGCCACAAATATTGTAATTTTAACACATTAATTACTTTGACTAACCATGCATCATATTCATCTCCATTGAAGGTGTGCCATAAACCCTCTAGTGTTAAGATATTTCTTACTTGTTCATATTCTTCTGGGACTGCTTCTGGTAGCACCATCTTCAAGAATAGATCTGGAAAGATCTGAACATGCAAAAATGACCATGAATCTCTGCGTCTGTGCTAGATGAATATGGGTTTGAATGCTTGTCGGACTGTGCACATGGGACAACGCTGACTCTGTCTCCGCGCTCTTGGAATCCCGTGGAGGTACAGTCGTCGCGTGATGAGCAGGGATCGCCCCTATTTTTTAGATCTCAGCAATCTTCAATCTTGAATTTGACAGTTGATAGCAACACTACGATCTGGATGATCTTTGCTCTTTCTTGCTCCGAATAAAAATTCAATTAACGCGAAAATTCCTTGCACTCCGTAAGCGACCTTCAAGCGGACAGAAATGGGTGATACTGTTGTTGAAATTCTTCAGAAGATGGCAAGCATGGGCATGACAAATATGACCTCGCGAGCAATGGACTGTATGCCATTAGACAACATTATAGGCAAAACTGTAGAGCAAATTTCCTTCGAAGGGATGGCCAGCGCTATTACTAAGAGCGGGTAAATAGATTTCTGCAATTTACCTGTGATTGCCTCAGCAATGCCAACACAAGGGGCCACTGCCTTCCTACACAGATGTCGGTTCTTAAGCTGTTAATATGTGATGGGACTATATGCACGAGATGAATATTGGTGCTGCCATTGTCGTTGGTGCTGTGAATGCATAGTTTTGATTTCTATCCATTGAGCTATTGCGACTTCGAGATCAAATAGAAAGACTGATTGAGATCCATTCTTTGGTGAGACTCCCCTTTGATTGGGTTCGATCTGTATGGATCTACCCGGATCGATTTCAGATTCACCTTCAACACCAGCATGTAGATCGGATATGTTGAGTTCTTACTATTGTGGATCTGCAATGGAATGACACTATTGGGGGTGAGGTCGAGCATCGCTATCGACATGCCAAGGCCAAGACCATTTAGATCAGATCTGTATTTCATGTGTAAATCCGTTGATTTATCGCCACAAATTGATTTATCAGATCTCCTGTTCGATTCCCCAGAGGATGAATGGCGAAGTCTAATATTGTTATGGAGCCTGAGAGATGGTCGATCGCCCTCTCCGATTTTCACCAAATCCCTGTACTCCTCGAATTTGTTAATGGTCTTCTGAGCTCTGTAGATTGCTTTCCACTCTATGAAAAGGTTTACCCCAACAATGAAAGGATCGGGCCGTAAGCTCTGATACCATGTGAAAGAAAAGAGAAAAATAGAGCAATAGAAAACACACGGGCAGATGATTGCCTTCTCATTATTCAAAGGTGTTTAAATAGGAATTACAAAACAATATTACTATGGGTGAATACCATAGTTAGGTAAATATTGTCGTGGGTTACCTAACTCTCTAACCTAACTACGAGTGAGATTACTCTCTTCAACACAGTGGAGGGGGTGGCGGACCACCTGGGTTCAATTCTGGTGAGCAATGAGGAGGGCCTCTGTTGCAGATTTTATAGAAACAACATGGAAGGAGGTCAGGTTGACGTGACATGCCAACGTGTCGGCGATGGCCATCATTTGAACTTCTGCTGCAATTTTGAGGTTTGATTAGCCGCTTCTAGCATGTTAACTTCTTCCATTTTTGTTTTGGTATCCAAATTTTTATTTTTTAAGTGCAGAAAAACAAGATAACCTCCTCTTATCAGGACATAAATATTAAGAAAATTGAAAGATAGACAAATAGCAGGTTTTATCATAGCTGGTCCTTGTGCTGATAAATAAGGGTAGGGCGTCAAGACCAGTGCTTGCTTCCATATATGGACTAGTCATAGGCTGCTTGGCGCCCTTCCTTCTGAGCCTCCCCTGCTGTTGGAATTCAAATTCTTCTATCCTTTCCTGGCATGACGAGAAGTGCCATGCTTGGAGAGAAGGTATTCAGTCATCATCTGTCCATCTACTGTGATGTTCTCTGTTGAGCAGAGTAAGGGGAGGATCTCACCTCCGACGTCTTTACTTTCAGCTGATGGTTCTCATCTTCCTGATTCACTATCTCCACCTCTTGTGGAATGGATCCCTAGATACTGAGCAGGACCTTTATACATATCTAACTGTTTCTCTCAATTTTTGACTAGATGGCATATTCCATGATAGAGATTTACTCTCCTGTCTACTCCAAGCACTCCTCATTATCCTGAATTATAGCTGCTATAATATCCCTCATGGCCTAGTAGGTGTCCACCGAAGTCTGAAACATTGATCTGTGCCCACAAGTGTTACGAGGGATTGGTTAAGAGAAGATTGATGGGCTTTCTGACGTAAGGATCCCCACCCCTTCCCCTCCTTTGTAAATCCTCTACCTTATCTCTCACCAGTAAAGAGGATTGTGCTCTTATGCTTTGCAATGTGCCTCTATTACTTCTAGTTAACAATAGCAGGAGTTTTTCCTGTCCACTCCTGCAGGCTCTTTTTGTTTCTCAAAAGCAAGACTTAGGAGATTTTCCTTTTACTGACAGGTTTCTCTCCTCTTTTGATCCCTGAATTGGACATATTTGGAAGGATTTGGCCTTGGCTTTCCTCCTCCCTTTATGCTCTGGTTTCCCATTTTGAAGGCCTCAAGAAGATTGGCCGTCTTCCTTAACAAGTCCGCTACACAATTCCCAAACCACCTTCCACCCAATCTCTTCCTGACTCATGGATGGCACTATTTGTAGGATGAAAGGCATGATTCCCTTCGGCTCTACATACAGTGCCAATTGTTGCGATCAGGAAAATTGACAGTCAAAAGCATTGGTGGTTGACGAAGAAGCTGGGTGTTGTAAATTGGAGTGCCTAAGTAGGACAGGTAGTGTCCTTGTTCCGAAATGAAAATCCCAGAAATGAATGTTGTGGGATTCGCTCCTCTCCCTATCATTGTGGGAATAACCTCAATCTGCCAATTCAAACGTATCTGCTGCCACTCAACCCTATGATGTTGGTCTTGGTTATAATCATCATGAGTATTAATCTTTTCCATCTCAAACAAATTAATGAAAATTGGCATCACTTGTCTTTTCCACCTGCACTTCTGCCACACTGCTCTCTTTTGCCGTTTCTATCTCTGCCATGTCATTGTTGCAGTTACAGCCAGTCCTTGTCACTTGCAATGTAATGTTGAAATAGTAGGGTTTGTGGTTTCCCTACGATGTGATGATGATCCAATTATCATTGCTCTGATTTTGACTATTATACTCCAATGAAATTCAAAATTTCACCTTCTTTCTAGAAGGTTCCTTGGATCTTAATCCCTGAATTCTCTACTCTAGGAATGATTTAAATTAAAGTACAAAACAATAGCGGAAGAAGTACAATAATTTACTTTCAAACAACCCTAAACTTCCTGACAATTAATGAGAAAAGACACCAACCAATGAGATAATTTTTCAGCCCTTCTAGTGCAACTTATCAGTCAATATTCAGATCTGAAAATGTACTTACACAACAGAAATAACATCTATAAAATTGCCCCCTTTATCTTCTTCTTTAGATGTGAAATCACTTAATAATTTTTCCTTTTTCTTTTGTCCAATTAGCAAGATCACAAATACATGTAAATAACAAAATATGAAGAACATGTAGCTAAAAATCAAATCTGAAAGTGACACAAAAAATTTATGGTTGGAAACATCATTTATAAGTTCAATGATAAAGTACATACAATAGCTTCCTCTCAAAGCTACAAAATCCAACCATGCAAAATGCCCTAGCTAGGGTAAAGCATCCAATCCTAGCTCCACCAAGAAGAACAAGTGCAAGAATCCCTCCAACACTATCTCCAAGGTAAGACGTCCTCCTATTCTCTTCTTCCTCTAAGTCTGCCTCAGGTTTTTTCCCAAAACCTTGTTGATGTTTCTCTAGGTTACATCATTAGGCAAACATTCTCCTGGATTGGTCTTGTTGACTTGACCAAGGGAGAATGATACAATCACTCATAGGGCTATGCCAATGGTGATCGGCCCCAAGGTGCTCTCACATTGCCCGCTCTAGGACAAAATGATCTATTCTATATTAGAGTGCGTGACTTGTTTATTTGATAGGGGCTTTCATCCCCTTGTGGAATATATTAGTCTAGTCTAATGTTGAATCTGACATAAGCTCTAAGAAGTGTTTGAGAATTCTTAGTGTGGGTCGAATCAACGTAATTTCTCTATGGGTGAATAGACATGCATGTGAGGAGATGAACATCAACAAGGACAACTTTTCTATGATGAAGAAATAACCAAGAAGTCAAGACAACCATTGAAGAAGTCCCAAATAGAATTGAAGAAGTTCCGTAGAAGATTGAAGTCAAGGAGGCATGTCAGCCTAGAAGAAAGAATAAATCTGCCCTAGTGAAAATCAAGTGAACTAAAGAATATAAATAAAGTGCTCACACATTTCATTTTCATAATCACATCGAACATAATCTTTGCTACACAAGGGCACACTTTTAAAGGAAGACTAGTGAAGATCACAAGGAGTAATTTTTTGGGGTTCTTATTGTCTTTGGAAGATTTTCTACCTTTGTTAGGGTTTCTTATGAAGAAGGGAGAACTTCTTATGTGCTAGGGTTTCTCTTCATGAATGGTATTGTACTTGAATTGGACTGATTTCTTCTAAGAAAATTTGGATGGGTTTTCTCCCTATTGGGTTTCCTAGGGTAAAATTATTGTGTCTATTGTGTATGGTTGTGTTTCTATGATCCTTTGTTTCCTTTGCAATTTAAGTTGAAATTTTTAGTGTGCAATTAATGAAACTGTGGGATGAAATGAATGCTTAAAGTCATTATTGAATAATTGTTAAGATCTGGAAATAGATTAAAAATTCAACAAACCCTAGTCTTCTATCTCAAAGGGTAAACCCTAACCTTAGAACTCCAAGATGCAACAAGAAACTACAAAGATACCAAGAAACCCTAGCAGTCAAGAGAGAAAAATAAGTACAAGCGTAGACCTAAAAGAGGACAAGTGTGTTACTCTTCTAGGTCACATATTTACTTGAGCGGAAAAGAATGAGCACACAACTCATTAGAATGAAAGACACTCTCCTCTATTTATATGAGAGGTGAGGGAGGCTGACAATACTATGTGGGCACAAGTCCTTACAAGCAACCTACATGAGCCTTTGTAATCCACACAAGTGAAACATCCACTTTAGAGTACGAGTGTTATTTTCCAATGATGATGTCATGCTCAATAAGGACTCCAAGGTGATGTAGGTACACAAGTTAAGATCTATAACCCAAGAATTTATGTGGTAATTCTAGCATGAAACCCTTATTAAATATAAGATTTATGATTAATTTAGGGCTTTTTTTTATCCGTGTTTTTTCCGCAATAATCCAATGAAGTAAACCATAAATAAAATTGGAAATTTAAGCCTAAAATATGAAATAGAAACCAAAAATTTACCTAAGCTTATTTGAGGAAAAATCCCAAAAGTTTTTACCTTGAGATTTTGTGATTTAACCCTTAAAATGAAACAAAAGAAAAAGAAAAATTATATTTTTATTTTTTGTTGTTGAAGAAGATGGAGCAATGATTAGTACCTTCAAACCCTTGGGCAAATGGGGTCTTGAGATCAATCCTCGGGCCTTGTTTTAAAATGCTTGAATGAAATCTCTGGAAACAACAAGACAAACTCCTTCCCCAAGCTATTGAAAGTACATGGAAAAATCACCAAGGGAGGGTAGCCTTAGCACACACATTCAATCTATAACCCTACCTTATAACCTAGCCTATGTAAGCTTGATTTGTAAACCCTCCTAAGATAGCTGAATCACAAGACTAAAATATAAAATAAACAAGGAAGAAATTCTCTAGTTTATTCACATGAGCAAATCTGACATTCTTAGTGAACTATGTTTATAAATCTCACAATGGTAACTAAACATGCTACCTCAATATTCAGTCATCAAGTTGTGCCACAAAGTGAAGAAGAAACCCAAGAGACAAAACCTCTAGATGCAAAGTGATAGTATTACTCTCCAATAACAACAAGTACAAGTGAGGAAGATATCTCTTTTATAGGAGATATCTAACTTCCTTCTCAATAAATAACAATACATGTGTCAAAACCTTAGATCTATTCTAGGGACTCTCCAAGATAGAGTGAAAAACAATAAAATATGCCAACCAACTCCCAAAGAGAGAGGGCACACCTCCTAATCATGGTCAAATGAGGTGAAATGGTACAAAACTTATCTTAAGAGGGAGGTGCTCCATGAAAAAAGGTCCAAACCATTACCATATATAACAAACAAGCCCCAAAAGTTAGGGTGCTCTCCTCAAATGGTCACAAGTGTGGTTGGAAAAGCTCCAAAAAAAAGGTGGTGTCAATCTCATCAATGGTCAAATCATGCATTTCCCTCAAAAGTGTGAGAGATCAAGCTGGTGTAATACTCACAGCCCACACAGGTTTAAAACCCATAGTCCACATAGGTACTGCATAACAAAATGCAGAGCAGTAAACTAGTCTCATAAAAACATGCGAGACAATAAAAATCAAATCCATGGAGTAGTAATCACACGGATCAGTGAACCCATGGAATAGCAATAGACTCGTGGGAGAGTAATTGCATGGGTCAACAAACACACAAAGACACAAAAATCACGTGTAAGTCAGAGATCCATGCGGGAGAGGAGAGACCGCGGAGGGAAGTGTTGGTAGTCAGACCGCGGAGGGAAGTGCTGGTAGTCACACCAAAGACTCAGTCAGAGAAACACGCAAGAGAGAAAACCCACAGAAGGAGGTGCTGGTAGTCACACGAATGGTGGAGTGCTGACAGACTGGGTAGAGGTAACAGAACTGGCAGCAGAGTCGCAGTGGGAAGCTCACACAACAGTCAACCGAGTCACACGAGGAACAACAACATAGAGCACGTGGGACCACTCTCGTGGAGCAGACAGATTGCGCGGAGCAGCTGTGGGTCAACAACAACCACAGGTGAAAACCCACTGTGGCGGTGGTGGAACAGTCACGCTCAGCGGGCAGATAAAAAAATGCGGGCAGAACAAATCATGGAGTGTTGGCGGTTCAGTCACTGCGTGAGAATAGAATCAGGTTAAACTTGGATACGTTCCAAGGCCTTTTAATAAGGTATGGAACAAAACATTTGCAACGAACCAAAGTAGTAAGTTATATCCAAATAAAAGAAAAGGATATAAGTTAAAAATATCAAAGGTCCAAATAATAAAACCATAAAGTAAGTAAAATGGTCAAAAGTTCAAATATAAAATTATAAACAAATGTTAATGGTTTTTATAATAAGGTCAAAAGGTAAAAGGTCCAACATAAAGTAAAAAGTCCAAAAACCATAAGCAGGTCAAAGATCCTTTAAAACATAAAGTAACCATAACAATAAATGGTCCAATGGTCCTTTAATAAACCATAAGGCAAATACACTTAGGATAAAAATCCATAAAGTAAGAGTCATCATAATCAACGGTGCATGCAAGTAAGAGTGCTAGGACGAAGTAAACTTTCCTCTCTCTCAAGGTACATAGTTTTATATATTTTGTCATCACTTAAGGGGAGGATTCAAATGGATGGTACGATCCTTTTGTGCTTAACACTGCTCCTAAGGGTTAGGTGTTAGGGACATCATTAAGGGGTGGCCAGTCCCTTAACAAGCAACCTAGAAATAATCGATTAGGGGGACATCACACATCATTATTTTCCATTCTTGAAGAATGGATTTCAGCCCTAGGATGAATTTCAGTCTCACACTGAATTTCCTAAGGGTTAGGTGTTAGGGACATCGTCAAGGGGTGGCCAGTCCCTTGACAAGCAACCTAGCAATAATCGATTAGGGGGACATCACAAATCATTATTTTCCATTCTTGAAGAATGGATTTCATCCCTAGGATGAATTTCAGTCTCACACTGAATCATGTTGATCAACCCTGGACCATAACTGGGTCCTCCATTTTCTCGAAGAATGGTTCTCAGTACTAAGCTGAGTTTCAGTCTCACACTGAAAGTTGATCAACTACATGCATGACTTTCTTGGACATCGCGTCCTTGGTCCCATACCAAAATATGTCTCTTCCTCCATATGTAGGATCTACTTGGACATTGTGTCCCTGGTCGTAGACCAGAATACCCTAGAGGCACATAGGGGCCCTAGCCACATGCTAGGGGCTTTGCCATGGAATCAACCTTCTTGTTCCTAGAACAAGAACCCCATGAGACTACTGGGGGCCCTAGGGCACCTCTAGGGTCTTACTGTGCCCTAGTCAATAGACTAGGGCACCATCCTCTCTAAGAATGGGTCTCACAGCTGCACTAACTTTAACACTCCCTCTCAGCAAGAGGGACATTCTCTGCACATCGATAACATAATGCACCCTTACATGGTGATAACTCATCTCGATGTCTTTAAGCCTGTTATCAAATACAGGGTTACTTGAGAGCTTCAGACAACTCTCCATCTCAGCACGAAGCATGATCTCATAGATCCTGTTGGAAGTTATAGCTGACTTCCCTTTATGGCTGAGAATCACTTTCCACGTGTCATATTTCAAAACCTGTTGTTTGACTGACTCCTCATAATGGGAGTAAAATAAATCAGTGACAAAGCTCCTACTGGAGCAGTCTTGAAGCTTTTCAATAGGCTTCTTAATGAGATCAAATGTAGGCTTCTTGGCCTTCTCCCTCTGCTTCTCTAAACGAGAAGTCTTATAGACTTCCATCCCGGATTCATTGGAGGACTGATGTAGGATCACACTTTCATCTTCTGCGACCCCACTTGGTTGAGGACTAGAGAGTATAGTTTTCTCCCTCTTGATCTTTGAAGCTTGAATGGGGTATAAATCTTTAACAACATGTCTTGAGACCTTATAGAGGTCACCTTCATGAACTCCAATCATAATAGATGGGCTTATACTTCTACCTTTAGCCCATATCAAAACCTTTCCTTCTGAGAAAGTTATGATGACCTCCTATTTTTGCTTGTCTAGCACCCTATTCCTAGTTCAAAGCTCTATGAGATCAAGTATATTTGACTTTATTTTGTTGTGTTTTGTGCTTGAAAATGCGTTTTCAAGGGTAACATTCCAAGATGCTTTAACATGTGAATTATTGACATTTCTTATTACTTTATTTATCATTTTGTTGGGTTTCAATTCATAAATGAAACTTTAGTTTTTAATTAAATGCTGATCAATTGACAATCTCTTGTTTCCCACATAGTGGTTCTTTTGGTTGCTCGATCCGACACTTGTTCCGGCACTCACTGAACATGTATTGATTGGTTCAGATATTTGGGGGATTCATTTGTCCAAAATTACGCATGGATTTTATGCTTGGTAGTTTCAATATGGAATATGAGCTATCAGTCATCATTCAAATGCTCTGTTTCCTCCAGAAGTCATGGCCCTAATCTCAAGCAATCTGGCAAGGGCATTCCCATCATTAATCAGGAGCCTGATTTCGGGCTCAATTTCTGAGCTATCAATGGGGAATTATTCAAAATGGTTCAAAACCCACTTCATAAATGGCCTTGTTTACCCCTAATCGTGGGAAATTTTCAGAATTTCTGAACGAATGTGGAGAAATCCTTTCCGGAACAGACGTGGTTTTTCCAGATTTTGGTGTTGGTCGTTTTCTGGGTGGTTGCACGAATTTATGATTTTTGGGATGGATCTTATCCATCTATCCATGTATAAATAAAGACTTATAAGGATGAGACAAGGGAGATGTTGTAAAAAATTTGATTTTAAGCTATTAATTTAGTCCTGCGTTTACTTTAATCTTCAGTTCCAGATTTAATAGTGTTGGAGGGAGGGCCCACCTTCAACCCTTGTTCATATATGCGTAGTTCTGTTTACTCCTGTTACTGTAAGGATTTCAATATACCGTTTTTTTCCATAAGATTGTTCTTTTTAACATATAGTTATCAGTGATTTCATAGATGTGTAGACAAAATTTAAACACTTTGTGATTTGGTAGAAACATAGATTGAGAAATGGTTTGATGTTAAAATTGGTAGAAACATAGATTGAGTAATGGTTTGATTTTAAGTCTAAGACTCAATTTCAAATAACACAGTATTCATTTTGACTTCATTCCAATAGACACGAAACTTTAAGTATGCTTTGTCTTCATAAGTGAACAGACAGTTTCATTTTATTTGTAATCTCGTTGGGTGATAGCATTTGTGTGAGGTGAAATTTGATAATTTTGAAAGCGATGAGAATTGTGTTTTTTTTAGAATAGTTATTATACCTGAAATAAATTCCTTTCGATAGTGAAACAGCTTTGAAACTCTGTTGTGCTCGAAGATCAATTCACCATATAAAGGAGTTGTGACTGTCAAATCTGAACGCTGGAATTATTTTAAATCTTTTTGCATGAAGAGAACCAAAATCAGGACTAGTTTTGTCTTCTTAATTTAACAGATTGTAAATCTAGTTAGATAATTTATTTTGATCCGAGCATTGGAGACTGATTAAATAGCATTATAACCTTTGGACTTAAAAGTTGTTTTGACGGTTGATTATTCTGCAAAATAGTTGGTTACATAGTTTAGGATTTTCTTAAGATTGGACCAGCTAGTTATTTGATTATTTTATTATTTGATTCTTTTGGAGAATTAGAGGTAGGTTTGTGATTTACACTTTGAGACTTGAAGAGTTAGTGTCTTTTGAAATTGGTTTAGATTCCCTTAATTAGCTTGGTAAAAATAGAATTCTCTTATTTTGATTTTTTTTTTGTTTGCAAATAGCAATTAGTATGGTTCCATGAATAACTCTTTCCATAGAATAGATTTGACATTCTTTGATACTTGACGCTTAAATGAATAAGTAGTCTTGTGAGCTATATCATTATTTTGGTATTAATAGAATTTGAGTGGGTTAGATTAAAATTATCATAGGAACTTAGCCTTAAATTGTTTTACCCCGCAAATATAGTGTAGCAGCTCAAAGTATACGTATCCCAGTCGATAATTAAATTGAAGGTAAATTAATTAGTGAACATTTTACCCAACAAGTTACAGAGAACCCCTTGTCTTCTAAAACTGTCATTGAAATAACATTCTTCTTTAGACCAGGAACATATAGAATTTCTCCATCATTAATCAACATACCTGAATCAAGTTCTAAGTTGGTTGAACCAACCCCTTTAATGTCAAAGGTACTTCCATCTCCAAGTTCCACTTTCTTGTGGAACTTCTTGGCCTCAATAGTTGCTAAGGTCTTCTTGAATCCAGTCATATGCTTGGTTGCTCCACTGTCTATCCACCAGTGATTTGATTGGTTTGAGATGGAACCTGAAAGTGCTGGAATCAAGTAATATTCTTTTCCTTGATCTAGATTCTTGGTCTCAACCCTTGACCTCTTTTGCTGAGGTTGCTCTTCTTCTGTAGCAACTGAAACATGATGTTTCTTTCTATGTCAATTTTTGTTAGATGATTTTCTGCACTCCCATGCATAATGAATACTTACCACAGTTATAACACTTAACCCTTTGATTTAAATGAATAATTACCTCGAGGTTCTTTACTATTGTCCTTGTGTGGTGAGGGATTATTTCCTTTCTTTGTTTTGACGACTAGAGCTTGATTCTTATTTGGTGGAGGCCCGAATATGCTTTGGATCTTGCTTTCTTCATCTAAACAATCATGCCACAACCTTTCGAAGTTTGGTTGAACCTCTCTTCCATTCACTAAAGCCAAGATTGTCTCCCAAGTTGTAGGAAGGCCATCTAACACTGTCTGCACAAGATCATTATCTTTTACTTTAGACAATGGCCATGACTTGATCTCTTATCTGAGAGATCCTAGAAAAGAAGGTTGCAACAGTCTCATCCTTCTCCATCTTAAGTGATTTAAGTTGCTTCTTCAAGGCTATTTTCTGCATAGGAGCTTTCTTCTCATAGAGGTTAGCTAGAGTATCAAAGAATTCTTTGGTTGTCCTTAACTGAGCTAACACAACCATCAGGTTATCTTTAACTGAGTCAAAGATAACCCGCTTTTCCTTGGCTTGCTGCTTCTTGAATGCTGCTCTTCCTTGGGCTATAGTGGGCTCTTCAACAAATTTGGTAACCAATTCATCTAGATCGCTTTCTTCTAGGATATTTAGAACCTAGCCTTCCATGCATTGAAGTTGGAGGCTCCCTCAAGCCTATCTTCTGATGTTGTTGAAGGAGTAGTCATCTTAACCTTTACTTGTCAACTTGAAGAGTAAGCTTCTGTAAAGTATATATCTTGTCTTAGGATCGATGTAGTTTCTTTTGGCTGCAAAATAGAGTTAGCTATAGCCTAAGCTTTGATACCATGTTGAAATTTAAAGGTTAGATGTGTTTTTATCACAAGTAGCAAAATTTAATACAAGAACATATAAACAATTGTACTGCTTAATTAAATGTAAACTGTAATAGAACAAAATAACATAATTTTCATCTCTTTGAACTTAACGCTTTGCTGGTCACTGTGTTAACTTTAACACTTTGCTAGTCACTACGTTAAAGTTGGTCATTGAGATCTTTCACCAAATGTCATGTACAAAAAAAAAAAATGTGTAGGAGACACAACATTAACGAATCATAACCATTATTGGATCCGCCTTATACTCAAATAGTTCTAAGTTTGATCTTGTCACCAAAGGGACAAGTCAAACTGGGTAAACATGTTACATACCTTGAGAGGGAGAGAGTTCAGGTAGGAGTAAATAGATCTTAGATTATTCAATCAAAGTAGCAGCTCAGTCATGCCAATGAAGATAGGATAGAAACCATAGTTATAAGGAGAGCCACACAAGTGTAAATAAACCACACTAGGATAGAAACCACAGGAGAGAAAAATCGTGTTGGAGTAAATCCCTGTTCTGCGATTAAGAGAGATCAAGATGGTGTAATACTCATAGTCCACGCAGGTTTAAAACCCATAGTCCACACAGGTACCGAAGAACAACACGCGGAGTAGTAAACCAGTCTTGTGAAAACATGCGAGACAATAAAAATCGGATCTGTGGAGTAGTAAACACATAGATCATTAAACCTATGGAATAGCAACAGACTCGTGGGAGAGTAAGTGTGTGGGTCAACAAACACACAAAGCCGCAAAAATTGCACGTAATTCAGAGAGCCATGTGGGAGAGGAGAGACCGCGGAGGGAAGTGCAGGTAGTCAAGCAAAAGACTCAGTCAGATAAACATGCAATAGAGAAAACCCACGAAAGGAGGTGTCGGTAGTCACGCAAACGATGGAGTACCGATAAACTGGGTAGAGGTAACTGATCCAGCAGCAGAGTCATGGTGGGTATCTCATGCAGCAGTCAACCCAGTCACGCGAGGAACAACAACAAAGAGCATGTGGGACCGGTCTCATGGAGAAAATAGATTGCGTGGACCAGATGTAGGTGAACAACAACCACAGGTGAGAACCCAGTGCGTCAGTGGTGGAACAGTCGCTCAGCGGGCAATTGAAAAAAATGCGGGCAGAACAAATTGTGGAGTGTTGGCGGTTCTGTCACTGTGTGATAATAGAATTGGGTTGAAATTGGATAAGTTCCAAGGCCTTTTTATAAGGTATGGAACAAAACATTTACAACGAACCAAAATAGTAAGTGGTCCAGATAAAACAAAAAAATAAAAGCTAAAAATAACAAAGGTCCAATTAATAAAACCTTAAAGTAAGTAAAATGGTCAAAAGTTCAAATATAAAATTATAAACAAATGTTAATGGTTTTCATAATAAGGTCAAAAGGTAAAAGGTCCAACATAAAGTAAAAAGTCCAAAAACCATAAGTAGGTCAAAGGTCCTTTAAAACATAAAGTAACCATAACAATAAATGGTCCAATGGTCCTCTAATAAACCATAAGGTAAATACAGTTAGGATAAAAATCCATGAAGTAAGAGTCATCATAATCAACGGTGCACACAAGTAAGAGTGCCAGGACCAAGTAAGATAAAGGACCAAGTAAACTTTTCTCTCTCTCAAGGTACATAGTTTTATATATTTTGTCATCAGTGTATAATGGGAGGATGCAAACAAATGGTATGATCCTTTTGTCCTTAACACTGATCTTACGGGTTAGGTGCTAGGGACATCGTTAAGGGGTGGCCAGTCCCTTGAGAAGCAACCTAGAAATAACCAATTAGGAGATGGGACATCACACATCATTATCTTCCATTCTTGACGAATGGATTTCATCCCTAGGCTGAGTTTCAGTCTCACACTGAATCATGTTGATCAACCCTAGACCCTAACCGGGTCCTCCAATCTCTCGAAGAATGGTTCTCAGTACTAAGTCGAGTTTCAGTCTCACACTTAAAGTTGATCAACTACCCGCAGGACTATCTTGGACATCGCATCCTTGGTCCTAGACTAGAATATGACTCTACCTCCAATTGTAGGATGTACTTGGACATCGCGTCCTTGGTCCTAGACTAGAATTCCCTAGAGGCACATAGGGGCCCTAGCCACATGCTAGGGGCTCTGCCATGGCATCAACCTGCTTGGTCCTAGACCAAGAACCCTAGGAGACTACTGGGGCCCCTAGGGTACCTTCTAGGGTCTTACTCTTCTCTAGTCAACAGACTAGGGTACCATCCTCTCTGAGAATGGGTCTCACAGACTAGGGTACCATCCTAGAGATTTGTGGGAGTGTGATCGTGTGGTTCTCAGGTGTGCTTCAATGCTCTCTTGTGCACTCTAAGGTGCAATCCCATGTGCTCCAAGATTTCTCTTGAGCTTCCTTGCAATCACTCTTGGGATCTCTTGGAACCATACACCCATATATTACTATATATATGTGTTCAAAATACTCCAAGGAGTTCTTTTCTCTTGGAAATATTTGGGAAATGATTGATTTGTTCTCCCACTCCTACTTTGCTCAGGCTTCTGGCAACATTGATTTTACTAGTTTGACAAACAATAATTGCATATGTAATAGCTAGCCAAGGCCTTTTAAGGATCAAGGGGTATCCATAAAACTCATTTTTGATTGCATGACAATGAAATCTACCAAGTAATCCCAAGCAACAACTATCGCTGTTTATGTTGTTCGAGAATGCATTTTGGAGGAACTGTGGGATAGTTTACCATATACAAAAGGAGACGTGTCTCCTTGATCCAAAAAATGTGAGAACCTTCATTGTCCTCATGGTCATTGTTGTCCTCCGATTGCACACCAGCAGCAGAAATATTTCGAAAGCTGTCTCCTCACTTAGGAAAGTGGGAGAGGTGTGACCTTGGGGGCAAGCACAGAGCTAGGTACTGTCACCTACTCCTAGCTCCTCCATTTAGGCTAACTCCTAATGAAGCCAAGGGGGTAGTCCCTAACAAAGAGTTTTCTATGGTTCAATGTGGTTAAATTGTTTTAATTGGTTATGGATGCGGATGGGTGTTGTTTAGGAGTTATTGTGATTAAAGGTGAACTTTGTTTATTATGAGTTTGACAGATAAATCAAAGCAATCCACGTTGCTAGCAAGAGATTAAAAGATAAGTAATGATTCCATACTTCATTAATTATGCATTCACAGATAGAAATTAAAGCATGCCACATACAATTGATCCAAATATAATAAATATGTAGATTAAAAAGACCAGTGCCTTATGGAGTCAAAATATTGAAATGCGCAAAGAATTAAATGACAAGTCTTGAAATCAAACTAGTGAATATTAGGTTGTGCAAGTGCTCTTGGTAGATTTTAAGAGTTTTAAGTTCTCTTGATTAAGGTGTCAACGAAGGTTTGTCAAAAAAGCCAGGAGAATATTCCAAGTTCAATTTGTTGAAGACATGACGGACTTGCCCAGTATCCCAGGCTGGTATCGTAGAGATTGACTAGCTAGTTGAGAAGCTTAGACAATAGGGGTCTCGACGCCTCTACTAAGAAGTACTTTAGAAAATTCCCTACAACATTGATGCGTTGGTTACAGGGTTTAAATTTTATTAAGTTTTTCTTGCGAGATTAGAGATCCAGTGCCGTTTCTGGGTACTTCAATTTTGAGGTCGGTCAGAGTATACTCCGGTAAGGAGAAAACGAAGTTAATTAATTAGGGGGTGTGCGTTGCAAATTTTATTAAGTTAATTGATTAAGACTCTCCAACAAAGAGCGCTCTTGACCCTGTCTTATGACAGTGGTTCAAGAGACTTAGCTAATCTAAGATGCCTAATGCAAGGATGTGCAATTCTAAGTATGCTCTCCAATAGAGAGTGCTCTTGACTTGTGTTACTGCAAGTTCAAGAGACTTAATTAATTTGTTAAAAATAAAAGAAACACAAAGATCTAAACCACCCAAGAGTCTCTTTCAAGCTTTTTAGGGCCCTAATCAGGAAAGGAAGGGGGTAAGCAAAACTCTATAAAAAATATGAATAAATAATGCATTAACCAAGTAGATAATCAGAGATACATTTCACTTCACTTTTCACGGATGATAATCTAATCAACAATTAATCAAACAAATTTTTCCTTTTCTGATAACTCTTATGCAAGCAAAAATGAAATCAAACCTAATCTAACATGAGAACATATTGCATAAGAGGAAACTAGCAAGAATATACTAATGAAATCAAATCTAACTAAGCCTTTTAACAAATTGAAACTGATTACCCTATTCTACTTTCACCATTTATTTATCTTGCAGGTATAAAGCAAATTGAAAAAATTGGAATATGGACAATGGCGATACAGGTTTCCCCTAAATGGGGGAAGTGGGGTGTGGGAGCCTTAATCCCACTTGCTCTTATTTAATTCTTTACAATGTCTTTCTTTTGATGCTTTTTGCCTCTTTTCCTATCTTTAGAAGGCTTCCAGATTGAGCTGAGAAAGGGGGATAATGAGTCTTTTTCAAGCTTTGAATCTTTAATTTTTCTCCAGCACTTCCGCTGTACCTATCACAAAAGTAAAAAACAGCAAGCTAACAATACTAAAAAGTGATAGGAAAGACAATGCAAAATAAAAATAAAATTGTACTGAGAAAATTTTTGGAAATTTTGCATGGAAAGTACAAACTTTTTCCTAAATCTAATGAATAATATTAGATCTAACATAGCCTAAAGAAGATAGATCTAAATATAAACAATAAAGAGTGGATCTACTTCTTAAGCAATGCAAAACAAGAAAAAGGAAAGGGTAAAGAAGAAGGGGTTCTTGTGGATGGAACACAAGAGCGGAAGAGAAGTTTCCAACTTTCTTTTGTAAGAGAAGAATACGATCTGTGTAGGTCCTGCAATCACAAAGTGTTAAAAAAAAGAGGTTGCTTGAAGCTTGGGCTAGATGTAGCTGAACTCACACCCTTCTTCAACCTGTGAAACCTAATAACACCAAAACTCAAACACAAAGTGAGATCAAATCATATGAAAGTATGCTAAGAGAATTAAATTAGGATCAACACTACGTATTACTGACTACTCATGTTCATCAAGATTCTAATTTACTTTGCATAAATAATCAACTTGGAACTTCAAATGATTACCCTACCGTGCCAACAGTGGCCTTCTTGAGCTTTAACAAAACAAAATTTGATCTCATTCAAAGTATTTAAAAGCAAAGGGTTAAAAGCAATGTCGCCTCAACCATGAAATGTATGCCACATGCAAGAGCCCATGGACCTCCAAAGTCGAAATTCTTTATTAAAAATTCAAAGCAAAGCCTGATACAATTTCTATAGAGTAACTCTGCCACAAAAGTTCTGTTGTCCACCGATTGCACACCAGCAGCAGAAATCAATTGAAAGCTATCTCCTCACTTAGGAAAGTGGGAGAGGTGTGACCTTGGGGGCAAGCATAGAGCTAGGTACTATCACCTACTCCTAGCTCCTCCGTTTAGGCTAACTCTTAACGAAGCCAAGGGGGGTAGTCCCTACAAAAGAGTTTCTATGGCTCTTAAGTTGTTAAAGTGTTCTTAAAGGTTGCGGATGCGGATGGGTGTTGTTTAGGAGTTATTATGATTTGAAGTACTTGTTATAAATGTGACACAAAAATCAAAGAGCAATCTACGTTGCAACAAGAGAATGAAAGATAAGTTTAAATTCTAGACTTCAATTAAGCATTCAGTGATAGCAATTATAACAAACCATAGACGATTGATCAAATAATGTAATTATGCAAATTAAAACAAGGACCAGTGCCTTATGGAGTCAATGAAGCTAAAATGTGCCAGAGAATTAAACATATGTCTAGAAATTAAACCAATGAATGTTAGATTGTGTGAGTGCTCTTAGTAAATTTTAAGGATTTTAAAGATGATCTTGCTTAAGGTGTCTAGAAAACCTAACCAGAAATACTTTCAGTGGCTCTGTTCAAAGACATGACGGACTTGTCTAGAATCACAAGCTAGGTGTTCAGAGAATTTAACCAGCGAGTGTCCAGATTGGGTTGCTCGGCGCCCACACTTGGAATTTGCCCACTACCTGAGTATTTATCAAGACAACGCCGGTGCGTTGGTTATGGGGTGAAAGTTTTATTATGTTATCACTTACAAGATTAACAAATCCGATCACCGTTCTGAGTACGAGTCCAACTTTTCAGGGTCGGCAGAGCATACTAGGTGAGGGATAGCAATGAGGTAAATTTTAAGTGGGGAAATGTGAGTTGGAAATATTTTATTATTAGGAGCACACAGTTCAACTCTCCGACAGAGAGCGCTCTTGACTTCGTCTTATGATGGAAGTTCAAGAGACTTTAACTAAACTATATGCTTGATGCAAGGATAATGCAGTGGGAATGCTCTCCGACAGAGAGTGCTCTTGACTTGTGTTATGGCAAGTTCAAGAGACTTTAGTTCTTTGTTAAAAGACAAGCAGCTCGAAATAAGAACCTAAAGATGATGTAGCTCAAATAAACAAAAGATGAGATGACTAAACTAACAATTAATATCTACCTTGCAGAAAATGAAACTACTCTAAGTACTTGAAATAAATCTAAGCTAAGAACAAAAACACTCTTCCCCAAATGGGGAAGAAAAACCAAGTATGGGAGGCCTTATCCCACTTAGCCTTGTTTTATTAATGAAGTACAAATGCCTTGGGAATTTAACCCTTGCAAGGACTTTGAGAAGTAACTTAAGTAAAAATGAAAAAACTCTTATGAGTTTGTACAAAGGAGAATGACTTCTTTTTTGTTTTAGATCCTTGTCTTTGGATCTAGTTCCGCTTGCTCTTTCTTGCTTGGTTTTGCCTTTAGTTGACTTGTGGATAAGAGTTCTAAACAAGGACTAGTAAGAGTGTTAGGAAACCAAATTTAACTTGTGATTCGAAAAGATTAAGTGGATGAGAAGACAAGTGCCTTATGAATTGAAACAAAAGACCAAAACAATGGAATGAGACCCAAAATCAAAACTTGGAAAGGACCAGGCAAACTCACCGATTTTTATGTAAAATGCACAATTTTTGACGAAATCACTTGAGACTTTTTGTGAATTTAAAATTCAAGATTTTTTAATATTTTGGGCTAGTTTCTAGAATCTGGAACATAGCAGAAAATCAGTAAAAAAACAGCAAGTACAAAATTGCACGTTTTTCGAGAAAAAGTCAAAAAATTAAAAAATTAAAATTTTTCAAAATTTTTTACTGATTTTTAGGGTAATTTGTAGAATTGAAAAATAGCAGAAAAATGTCAAAAATCAGTAAAAAAACAGCAAGCTTGAAATGGCATGTTTTTCGAGAAAAAGTCAAAAAATTAAAAAATAAAATTTTTGAAAAAAATTTCGAAATTTTTTTTCTGATTTTTAGGCTAATTTCCAGAATTGAAAAATAGCAAAAAAATTTCAAAAATCAGCCAAAAAACAACAAGCTTGAAATGGCACGTTTTTCGAGAAAAAGTACAAAAAACTTAAAAAATGAATTTTTGGAAAAATTTTCGAAAAATTTCTGATTTTAAATGAATTTCGAGAATCTAAAATTAATGAAAAACATAGAAAAACCAGCAAGCCTAAAAGTGAAAAATTTGCACGTTTTTCGAGAAAATTCATGCACGTTTTCCAAGGCAAAAAGAAAGATGGATTTACAAACTTGAAATGAGACTAGGATCTTAGATCTAGTTAAAGTTAAAGACTTGAAAAATGGTAGATCTAAACCCAATAAATAGATCAATGTATGAATTTTTGATCTACTTAACCAATCATAATGCAAGATTTAGAAATGTGAATAAATTGAGAATACTTGCACTACTTGGAAAGCACATCGATGGGATGAAACCTGTAAAAATGTAGATCCGCTCTGTAGTAACCAATTTTACCAAGATAATTTTTTAAGTTTGTTGGAGAAGGCAAGAAAGATCTGGAACCGCTTGCAACCCTGCAAACAAAATATATTAATAATGGAACACTTGTATGGTGAAGGTATTAGATGCCGAGAGCTCATACTAGATGCAATCCCTGAAGACACAAACACTCAATGCAAATTTGATTAGAAGCCTAAGTACTACATTGTTAGTCTTCAATAAACATAATAATCAAATTGCAATACAAGGGTAGGGTGAAAGAGATATTACTTCACATAGGTTGAAGACACAATGCCAAAAGCCCATCAAATGACCTCCAAAGTCTCAATATTTTATTAACAAAAAAAGCTTACAAAATCCAACAGAGTTTCTATGCCAAACTCTCCCTCCAAATAGAGCTAAAGGAGCCTCTATTTATACAATGAATGAAGAATCCAAAACCCTAAAACCAGAAAACCAGACCTAACCAGACTGGCCACAACTTAGGTATGGAGGATCCATTGCTAGGTCTAGAGAGGCCGCTGCTGCTGTTATCTTCAGTCTTTACCTCGATCAAATCATCAAACCAATGAGTGATCTCCATCTCATCCAATTCAGGAGTTTAGCTGGAGAAATCCGTTAACTGAATATAACTTTATTGCTCACTGAATGCTTACTGAAGCTGAATTATGATAACTCCAATCATCATAAATTCCCATTGAGATGTCATTTAGCCTTTTATTTCACTGAATTTGGATTAATTTGGAGAGTTTTAATTTTCTCCAAAATAATCATTTTTTCCCCAAAAATGACTTTTTTGAGAAAATGAGCGTTATGTGTCTGATTGATGATCTGAAAGTTGGATCTGACTGGATGGCTGATCAAGAATGATTTTTGGCTTAAGGTTAGAGCTTTCAATCACTAAAAACAAAGTCCATATGACTAACTTATTAAAAAAGGGATTTTTCTAATTAATTTATGGAAAAATTAATAAAAGAACTTAGAGAAATACTTAAAAAATTAAAAAATTAAAAAACAATTTTTTAACCTGTCCAGTGAAATTTTTTTGGAAAATTTTTAGAGGTGCGATTGACTTAGGACAAGACCATGCTCTATTCTAACAATGCCTAGTAGGTTTATAAACACTTAGTTGGGCTCTAATACCCCCCTAAGGCCCAGAATTCAAAATCGGGCATTCCAGCTTTGGAGGAAGCGGGATAAAACCTCGTCAATTATACTCGGCTATAGGCAAAGTATAATTGTCAAGGGAAAAAAAATCCCTGGAATACCTTAGTTGAGATTCTACGTTTTAGGAGACCAAACCACTCAAAATACTCTACTAGCACATTTTATTACAAACCCCGCTGGGCCATGGTCAAAATTATTCAAATGAAAAACTGGCTAGCAAATATTTGCTAGACATGAAGACGGATCATCTGATACACTGGAATCAAACATTGAACATGTTTGTCAACCGACGGCTCCTTAGGTAACCCAACTATGGTACAAAAAGTTGGATAACAAGTTCCACCCCTAATAGAGCTCAAAGAGCCTCTATTTATACAAAGAGAGAAGGCTAAAACCCTAAAACCGAACTAAGAGTAACACCGGAGTAATTGAATGAGCTCGTCATGATGATTTGAAGTTGAACTGAGCGGCAACTGAGTGTTGGAGTAATGAGGGAGGGTGAGGTGGCTCATCCTCCCTCGTAATGATCACCCAACCAATAGATAACCCACACCCCAACCAAAAACGGATTTGACAAAAGAGGGCAAATTTCTGACTGATAATTCAACTGCTACAATCCGATACTTGATCTGAAACTGACCGATATTGATTGGAATCATCATAAATGCTCATTGCTATGTCATTTATCCTTTTATTTCACTGAATTCAGATTAATTTGGAGAGATTTGGATTTTCTCCAAAAAAGATCATTTTTATTAATTAATCAATATTTTTCCCAAAACTAACTTTTTTGAGAAAATATGAGTTATGTGGCTGAATGATGATCTGAAACTTGAATCTGACTGGTTGGATGATCAAGAATGATTTTTGGCTTAAGGTTAGAGCCTTCAAACACTAAATTTGGGTTCTAGATGACCAACTTATTACAAATTGAATTTTTCCATTTAAATTATAAAAAAAAATAATTTAAAACTTTAGGAAAAATTAAAAAATAAAAATTTTGACGCATCCGGTAAAAAATTTTCGGAATTTTTTCCAAGGGTCCTAGTGACTTAAGACATGACCATGCTCTATTCTAATAATGTCTAGTATGTTTATATACACATAGTTGGGCTCTAATAACCCCCCAAGGCCCATAATTCAAAATCGAGCATTCCAGCTTTGGAGGAAGCGGGAGAAAACATCATCAATTATAATCGGCTATAGGCAAAGCATAATTGTCAAGGGAAAAAAAATCCCTGGAATACCTTAGTTGAAATTTTACGCCTTAGGAGACCGAACCACTCAAAACACCTTACTAGCACATTTTATTACAAACCCCGCGGAGCCATGGTCATAATTATTCAAACAAAAAACTGACTAGCCAAAACAGGCTAGACACAAAGGCAGATCATCTGATACACTGGAATCAAACATTTATCATGTTTGTCAACTGGCGGCTCCTCAGCTAATCCAGCTAATCCAACTATGGTACAAATAAGTGGATAACATCTGGCTCCAACTGTGGGACGTGTGCTCGATCTAGTCTCTTATGTAAAGAGAGCATACAAGAACCCCAGAATCTCTGGTTTCCATATCCTGTAAAAACATCTCTACTTGACAAGAAAACCTTAGTAGCACAAGTTTCATGAAAAAGAGCCAATGATCCAAAAGTTGCTTTATTCAAAGAAAAAACTTCACTGAAAAATTTATTTATTTCTAAGTACATAAAGAAAAATGCTAAAGTAAACGCTCACTTTAAGGAGCCTATTTTCCTACTCTAAGCATGATACACAAAAGGTTAGGTGTAATCATAGATCTAGTGTAGCCACCTAAGCATTTTATTAATATAATTTTTTTTTGCCTTGTCTTTGGTTACCAGCCTGTTGAGGCCTAGAAAATCGCAGGCAACAACAGTTAGGGATTCTCCCTAGTAAACATTCCCAACTAGTCCGTTACTGTTTGGTATGGGGAATCCGTTTGGTTTACGGTCCTGCTACCGTAGGTCAAGTAACAAAATTAAAGGTTTTACCGGTTATGGGTCGGTCCACCGTGTGTATATTTTAGTTTTTTTATGTTTAAGTATGATATGCAAGTGCCTATCTGAAAATGTAGATTGATAGAGAATACGAGGAGCAGTCATAATGTGATGCGCAGGTTCTTACCTCTCATCTTAACTCTCTCGCATCTAAATCACACACAGCAAGAAAAACTAAAACTAACTATCTAATCTATCTCTAGGGAGCAAGATTATCATTTATCAATGAGTAATGTATTTTGCGCATGCATTAAGAAAAATCACAGATAGTTGTTACTTATTTCAAAACACATGAACATTTATAGATGTATGAACAACAAGATAGCTCATTGTTTATGAAAAGCCTTCATTACTCACAGTGGAAATTTCATAGAATAAACTAGAGCGCATTCATAACAAGAACATAGGTTCAAAGAGTTAGAACGATCTCACAGTTAATGGACAACATCTGAAAATGAAATAGTTCACATTCAACAAATCCATAGCACAACATTTGAAACCTTCCACCAAGCTTTCTCCAACAGGAAACTTGTAATTTCTTTATTACAAAAGGAAATAGTTCTTCTTACAACATACTCTCACAAATCTATCTGGGAAAAAGTCCCCTATTACATTTAACTCTCCTATATTTATACAAAACAACAAAACCTCTTGGGATGCCCCTTGGTGACCTTTGGGCTCTCCCCCCAACTGTTCATTCTTACAATTTTGTCTTTTAATGAGTGCTCATGATTCATACGATACGTTCCATTTCAGATTTAGATTTTAAGAGCACTTTATAAAAAGGGATTAGCTTGGTAACAGATGAACTTTTCCCAAGCCTGGGCCTCTGCTGCTGTTGATCTGTTTGAGATCTCAGACCCTTACTTTCTTATGCTTTGTCTTCTAGACATATCTTCTCTACAGCGGCAAACACCCTGTCATGAATAACCAGTTCTTAGATTACTTAACATTTGACAAAGTAACACAAACTGTATTAAAACATACATCTTGTAAAGTGAACTATCAAAAATATTAATGCATGCAAGAAAATCCTGCAAGTTCGTATCTTGAACTCCGCTAAATCCACTATCCAAACTAAAATCACAAGCCCAAAAAACAAACTCTTTATCTCAATCTAGGCCGCATATGGACCAAATCAAAATCCTCTGATGAAAGTGTTGTAGCCCGAAACTGGCACGCGGATGCCGAAAGCCCAAACCGCGGGCATGCTGGTCCGATGACAACCTCTCTCTCGAGAGGCCAATGTCACCACACCTTCTCTCTCTCCTCGCTTTAGGCTGGCTCTTCTCCATCTCTAGGGTGGGTTTCCCTAAGTTCGGATATATAAGGTAGGTGCAGCTGAGGGCAGGGTGATCTGAAGAGGCTGCCTTAGAGAAACTCGGGTAGCAGAAAGGAAAATAAGTCGGATTGATGGGCAGGAAAGGAAGGGAGGATCAGTCCTCGAGGGAAAGGCCAGTGCCAGTATCAAAAGGGCGAATGGAGTCAGAAGGGGACTCAGAAAGGCTTTGCGTTTTGCAGAAGGGAGATCAAGCTGTTCCGCTCCATAATTAGAGGCCAGGAGAATGGTATAATAACTGACTACTTTCCATTACTCCTAGACCTCCAAGAACATAACGACGACAAGCAACTTGGCAGCCACAAATGCTTGCCCAACGTGCTAGATTCTTAGCCTTCTATGCCAGCTTAGTCTACAACTCATGAAACACAAGATTACCACTGAGAAACCCAACATGTCAAAAAACTCAACAATGAATTTCTTTATTAACTCTGGGGAAAAAATCCTCCCAGCCTAAAAACTTTCCATCCCCCCAATGAAGAAGAACTTCTTTCTTTATAAACCCTCAGGATCTCTCCTAATAAAAATAATAAAATAATGAAAAATAAAAAGGAAAAAACAATAAAGTGAATCTCAGATCGACTTTATTTTCTCCATCTAACATATACATCACTCAATTCAATTATTAAAAAACTCTAACTTAAACTATCCCACAATAAAGTGGATCTACCAAGATTTAAAGAGCTGGCTCCTTCACGAGGTGCTGAGAGAGCCCATGTAACCAGATATGCTCATATCCAAAATCCAATATTTTTTAGCCAAATCTTTTAGTAGCTGGCTACCAGAAAAACCCTGAGTTATACGTGGGTGAACTAACTGCTGCAATCAAAGGACACCCATTGGCTACTGAACATAACTTTCGGTCGACTGCCGGATGATATAAATGAAACCGTCCATTAGCTGCCAACAAAAATCGTGAATCTAACCTGGCACGATCTTTACACATCTTCTCCAGCACTTGGTTGTTTACTGTATTAGCGATTATGAGGAGAGAGAATAAAAAAACCTGAGATGAAATAATTCATCGACTACCCCTGTCAGCTTAACTCGGTTGTTTGCTAAATGACCCTGACTGCCAACGCTGCTCCAAAGATTCGACGTCTATGTAATATACTGATTTGATTTCGGGCTTTTCCTTGTTTGATTGCTGGCCAACAGCTTCGATATTTTTACAGGCACCCAATAAAAAACTTTCAACTATCAATGCTGCTCCAAAATCACGAAATCGAATTTGAAATCGGTTGCCAAGAAAAAGAATTTCGATCTCCAAGACTCTATCGTAATGAAAACCACCATGTAGTAATCGACATACCCCACACGTCCATCACTGGATTCGGCGTGAAACTTACTCACAGGTTTACATAAACAATGGAACTGTAGTAGAGGGCGTCCATATCGGCAACAGACTTATGGAAACAGACCGATGACTCTGGAGTCCTCCATATATATCCAAGTAGACCCTATTGCCTGTGCGGAACGGGCTTCGAACCTTGGCGGCTTGCTTATATTTTCTATGGATACATCCCCCAACGTAGTCGACTGCAAGGAAACTTTGCCAGGAAACTTTGGTTTATACGTGGGTCATGACAAAGGCACCAACACATTTTGAACTACTCCAAAAATCTATGCCGCCGTGAAGATGCACTAGAGTGGCTGACTGTGTGGAAATTCCCCTTTTCGGGGTGCTTTAACTTAAAGCTAAGATTCTCATCAGATGGCTGCAAACCCACCTTCCCAATCAAAATATATCCACTGTAGAAATCCAAGTCAATGTCCGGAAGTCCATTTGGCTAAATCTTATCTACTTTCATATTTGATGCGAGAGGCTTCCCAAAATTTGCTTCTTATTGAGGCATTCCGACGACATAGTCTTAAACAAAGATTTCCGCGGATAAAATAACTGATGTGCAGTAGTGTCACATCTTCCACATCGATTTGTTGCATAGTATCTTATTGCTTGCCTTGAATGCTTTTCATATTGATAAAGTGTTCATGTGGCAAGATTGTGATTTGCAAATGGTATAAGCCCAGCGTTAAGGCTTAGCAAAAATGATGGATCCAATTCACAATGAGTGAACTGTGGATAGTCAATATTCGCGTTAGCTTTTCGTAAAATGTTGATCCCACAAGCTATTTGAGCATCTTCTTTTTCTTCAACACCTAACAATTCTATAATGCCCATTTCCATAAGATACTTGAAAGGCTTGCTACTTTTCTTAAATTTCTCAAGACGTCGTTCAGATATGCAGACCCTTTGATTTTTAACAATAAAAAGAGGCCTCATAAGCCTTCCAGCATCTGAGAAGATCGGGATCTCATTCTGTCTGCTATCCTTTTTAATTTCAACTTGAGGATGGATACGGCGCCCAAGAAATGGTAAAACAGTTGATGATCAAGATTGATATTTGTTTCTGTTCTTGGGAGCTGGATAACGGCTATAAAAGAAACCTTTGTTGTCATGAGTCCAAGTAATTGATGAAAATTTCACCCATGAAAGAGAATCAGGTTCTGTACTCTTATCTAAAACCCCAAAAACTTAATGTTCACCCAGTCACTACCACTGGTGCTTAAGCCAACTGCTAAGAATCATCACACCCTTTTAAAGCTGTGCTTGGGACCTTAAAGAACGACTGGTTTGGAAACTCAAACAGAGCTGATGCAAATGCAGCAGTTTCATTGTATAATGGATGTAACTCTATGCATCTTGTAGGATCCATCCAAGAAGAGTCTTGTTCAGTGACTCAGAAGTTTTAATCAATCTGCTGCAAAAAGTGAAAGTAATTCACACGTGGACAACCGTGTCAAATTGGGGGGTAACAAAAAGAATGAATCATGACAAAGTAACCTCCATCGAAAAACAGAGTAAAAGCACACGAGAAAGGTGGGAAAACCCTCACCAGCGGGAAAAATACTAAGCATCGGACGAAAACAAAACTCTCATCGGCGGGCGGAAACACTATTAGTTGGGTGGTTAGTGCACTAAGGAGCCGCAATGGTGAAAGACATAAGGACTACGACTTTCGTGACAATAGGACATCATTGGTGATCGAAAGAACGGGGAACTAGCTAGAAATGCATCGACAGATAAACCAACTAAACATTGGAAAGATAGTGTACTATTCAGCCGCAACGGTGGGAAAAATCAGACTACGGCTTCCACTTTCAAATGAAAACTATGGCGATCAAAAGTTTTAATGAATAAGTGTCGGCGATGGTGAGCTCAACGCCACCGCCGTGTCAGCGACACAATGGACTGGCCCTTTGATCAATAGTAATAAACCCTTCTAATAGTGCAAAGAAAACACATGAAGTTAAAACAATAAAACCACAGCATCGGTGAGCACAAGGACTAATTCGTTGGAACGTTCATTAGTTGGCTTCAGCAACGACGGCTGCGTAGAGAACTACGGCCCCGATTCAAACTTTGAATGCCCTCCGATAGAGATAAAACCAACCATCAAAAATTCAAAGAAAAGTTAAGTGTTCAAAATATTCTTGGCTGGGCAGTGATGAAATCAGTTTGTTTAACCTCCGAAACGACAGCAGCATAGATAACTAAAGTTCCGACCAAACTTCAACTGACTTTCGATAGTGCTAAAACAAAATCATCGACAGAGCAAATGTTAAAAAACAAACAAACTCCATAATCAAAAGCTTTGGCTAGACAAAGGCAGATTTAGATCATCCAACTATCGAAATGAAGGAAACAATTGACCTTAATTCAAACTCAAGAAAATCCAAATTTGTAGCAGAGGGAAAAACAGAGTTCAGGAAACCAAGTAAATCCAGGCAAGATAAAATCAACAAGGAAGGTCCAAAATTTTAATTTTTTTTTGGAAAAACAGTTGCAGCTGCAACAATTGGCAACTACCTAGTGAACCCAAATCTTTGGAAAACTGCTTCTTTGAGCAACAGACTGTTTGACAGTAAAACCAACATGTTGAATTCTTCTAGATGTCTGGATTTCCCAAATGGCAAATGTATGTAATTTTAATCATTGATGATAGTCCAATTTAGGAAAATGGAAACCAAGATTTTAAATTCAAGATAACTGTTTTTAGGCCAAGAATATGAGTTTCATTTTTTACCTTTGTCTTTAGGGAGCTTCTAGCTTGGACACCACAGGATTGTAACATATGGTAAACAGAAATATTCATTTGTTCCTCATTCCCATGCCATTTTGCACTTTTTGTGCCTTTGGAATTTTGTCCTTTTTAAGTCCTCCTGCACGCCTCTCTTTCTGAATTTTTTATTCAGGCTCCTCTATCCATAGTGTCCTTTTGTGTGAGAGACATATTTAATTTTCAGCTAACGAACGGAGAAGAACTTTGGAAATTTTGTACTCATATGGTTCAGTACTTTGTTTTGATACACATTGCTTTCTTAGGAGATTTTTTTACTCTTATTTGCCTTTTGGATTTCAATTCTTGGCATGGGATCATTTATATATAATATACTGTTTACCTTGCTTCCTTTCCATGGGTCCTTGCTGTCACCCCTTCAGACATTTTTAAATGTGAGATGAATGGAGCCTCGAAATAGTATTCCAGACCTTTTGATCCTGAGTTATTTTACAAGGATTAAGTAGGCCTTCAATGTGTTCATAGCCATTTACGAAAACTGCTAAACTAGAAGAAATTCTTTCAGATAAATCAATAGTACACAGTCTTATAATCAAGGATTTTTGTTAACCAGAATTCTAATGCTCTCCATGCAACCAAAAGTTTGCTTCTTTTATTGAAATCAATCAAAATCTAACTAAAACAAACCGAAAATAAAATAAATAAAAAACAAACAATCCAATTTATTTATGTAAAAAACAAAAACAAAAAATCAGGAAAAATAAGGTTTGAGAACTAAACCATTAACTGGTAAGTTCTCTTCCCACCCCTGTAAATATCACAACTTGTAGGTTGAGGGGCCAAGCTTTGCTGCAATCTGAAAAGGGCCTACCCATAACTGTTGAAACTTCGTGTGTTTCCCCTTTTCATCATGCGGGTGATCCCACTTAAGAACCAGATCTCCCACTTCCAATTCCTTTTTTCCAACTTTATGTTTATCAAACCACCATTTCACTACTTCCTGTTGATGCTTAAAACGTTCTTTGGATCTGGCCCTAGACTCTTCTACCTTCAAGAGATTATAAATTCTAATCTGTAGGATTTCGTTATCTGTGCCTCTAGACTCCTGAGCTATTATGGAATATGGTAGCATAATGTTAGGAGGAACAATAGCTTCTTTCCCATAAATGAGGGTATATGGTGACACACCTAAGGAATTCTTGGGAGTGACCCTATCAGCCCAAAGAGCATTCGGTAATGCTAAATGCTAACTTCTCTGGTTTTCTATCTCAGTCCTTTTTAAGATCCTAATGAGATTCTTGTTTGTAGATTCTGCCAAACCATTTCCTTGTGGGTAATAGTTCGCAGAATAATGCAACTTGATTCCTTTTTCATGAGAAAATGCAATTAATCTAATAGAAAAAAATTAAGTAGCATTATAAAAAACCAGGGAAATTGGAACCCCAAACCTGGTAATAACATGATCTTGCAAGAAATCCATGACCGCATCTTCATTCACTTTACGTAACGAAATGGCCTCGACCCATCTAGTGAAGTAGTCAGTTGCCGTCAAAATGTATTTTTGTTGCAAGCAAAAATTTAGTTTTATCTCTCCAATGATATCAATCCCCCATTGCTCGAATGGTTTTGCTATCATCACAGGCTTCAATGGTCCTGCTGCTTTGGTTTGTCTTCCCCTACACCTTTGGCAGATATCACACTTTCTGACATGGGCATGCGCATCCTTGAATAGTTTGGGCCAATAGTATCCGACTCTGAGAATCTTATGGGTTGTCGTATCTTCGAAAAAATGACCTCCAGTAGGCCCAGCATGTAACTCTGCTATGAACTTCTTCACATCTTCTTTCTCTAAGCATCTGAGAAGAACTCCATCATAATTCTTTCTGAATAATATTCCGTCAATGATATGATATGAAGTTGATTTAAGGAGCAATGCTCTTCGTTGTTTGGAATTTCAATGTTCTAACAAAAATCCTTCCTGAAGGTAATGAACAAGGTCTCAGTACCAGGAATATGGAGCTGTGAAAAGTGGACATACATCCATCATATGTAACTCAGCTTCATTGTCCCAATTGTTTTCTTCATTGTTTTTACCTTCAGCCATTAGTTTGCACAGTCCTTGCCCTTTAACTATGGATGCTGGTTTGAATTCGAGGTCATATTATTGTAAAGTTGTTACCCAGTTGCCTCTTCTTTCTCCTAATTCTTTTTGTACGAAAAGAGACCTTACAGCTAGGTGTGGAACTATTACTTTCGTCCAGTTCTTAAGTATGTACGGCCTGAATTGTTTTACTGCTTTGAAAACTGCATAAGCTTGTTTATCGACAGTTGGGTAATTCAATTTGGCTCCCTGCAGACCAGTGCTCATAAATGATATGGGATACTCATCTCCCCCATCTTCCTTCTGTGTAAGCACTACTGCTAATGAATCGTCAGATGCGAAAGTGTACAAAATAAAATCTTTTTCAAAATTTGGACTTTTGAGAATGGTGCATGAGCAATAGATGTCTTTATTTTACTGAATGCATTATTAGATGTCTTTATTTTACTGAATTCATTCGTATCTACATTAGTCCACTTGAATTGTACACTTTGTTTCACCATTTTTTGCAAAGGTTTAACAATTTGAGCGAAATATGGTACAAACCTTCGCACAAAATTAATTGTCCCCATGAATGATTGCATACCTTTTTTGTTATGGGGTAAAGGGATCTATTCTATGGCCTTGATCCTTTCCGGGTCTATGGAGATCCCTTTTTTAGAAACAACGTGACCCAGTAGTTTTCTTTCTATAACTGCAAACACACATTTCCTAGGATTCAGTGAGATCCCATATTTTTGACAACGCTCGAAAATTTGTTTTAGATGGAATGCATGTTATTCTCTCTTATTTGAAAATATCGTGACATCGTCGAGATATACTACAACACTACGACCAATCAGACCGCGGAAAGCTATATCCATAGCCCTCTGGAAAGTAGCTCCAGCGTTGATGAGTCCAAAGGGCATTCTTTTGTAAGGAAAAGTTCCCCACTTTGTTCTAAATGTAGTTTTAAGTATGTCCTCTTCAGCTACTAATACTTGATTATAGCTAGAGAATCCATCTAATAATGAAAATAACTCAAAACCCAAAACCATCTGCAATATTTGTTCCATGGGTGGGATTGGATAGTTGTCTTTATCCGAAGCACGATTGAGGTTTCTAAAATCGACACATAGCCTGATTTCTCCGGATTTCTTCCTCACTGGCACCAAATTCGACACCCATTCCAAATGTCTATTTTTGAATATAATTTTAGCATCCAATAATTTTTTCACTTCACTTTGAATTAAATGTTCCAGTTTTGGATGCATCTTCCTCAAAGGTTGCTGATAAGGCTTGACTCTAGCTCTAATAGGGATGACATGTTGTATAATCTTCGTGTCATATGTTTTAAGCTCTTCATATGTCCAGGCAAACACATCTTTGTATTGTTTGAACAAACTAATGAACTTATTTCTTTTACTTGGAGAACAACACTTTCCCAAATTTACATATCTGGGTTTAACTTCAGTTCCCAAATTTATTAGCTCGAATTGTAAGGACGAGCTGTGACTTTTGACATTTGTTGGCCTTATGAATTTGTTGTCTAGATCAAACATTCGCTCTAAGGTTTTGACTCCTTTAGGAATAAAGTTGTCAAATTTCAATTCAGCTTGGTGTTCTTCATCATCGATTATTGCTCCTTTGAAGGTTTCATCATTCATCAAACATTCCAAGATTTGTTGATCATCATAAAAAGCTCGTAGATTGGTAATCATGTCTGGAACTAAAGGCTTGAAAAGTAATTCAATAGAACATCTGTTATTTGAAGGTACAAGCCTTGCAACTGAGGTAGCTAACAAGTTAACTGCTGCATTATTTAGTCTAGGAATGGATACAATATTAAATGCATAATTTTTTTTTAGCAAACCCCACACTTCATTCTAGTAAGCTTTTAAATGAGGTGAAATGCAATGTATCTAATTTCGAATTTGCTTTACAATTATTTCAGAATCCCCATACACTTTCAGATTTTCTACTTTTAATTCAATTGCTTTTCTTAGTCCCTGAACTAATGCTTCATATTCGGCTGTATTATTGGTACATTCAAACTCTAATCTACATGAAAGAAAATGTTTATTTTTATTTGGATCAATCAGGACACAGCCAACTCCTGATCCTTCCAAAGTTTTAGATCCATAAAAAAAAGTGTCCAAAAACTATATACTTCTACTGTACTTGAGTCAAAAACTACATCTGCAACTAAGGCTACTATTTTACAGTAAAATTCATCAGCCCATGAAAATTGAAGGAGATCGAGCTGTGTGTCTGGTGTACCGTTGGCTTCTTCTGCTTGGTAATTTCCCGGTTCAAGTTCAATAAAGTAATTTCCCAACACGGAATTCACTAGTTCATTCTTACCCTCCAACTGAGTAACATTGTGCTTCATGTGGGGCTCTCTTAATACTTTTATTTGATTGGGACTTCCCTTATAAGGCAACCACAGATGTGACCAATCTGATGCAAAATATCCATTTAGCTTTGCTGACCAATCCTGACTCAAAACAAGTCCACAAGCCTCACGTATGTCTGCCACTACAATATTGATGAACTGACATACCTTTTCATTTGAAGATAATCGAATCAGAACATCCTCCATTTCCCCAATTACCTTCACAATTGTTCTGTCTAACTGAATAACCTGCCAGGTAGATGGTTTGGGTTGTCCATTTATCTTCTTGCAGACAGAAAGTGGCATAACATTGACTGATGCCCCTGAGTCTACTAAACAGTTGTGCACATTACGGTTGAAAATTTCAAAAGTTAGGAGAAATGGTGGGGTTTTGTATTTAGACTTACCTCCCACACTTGCTTCACCAATTTCTTCTTCTTCAGGTTGGTTGTTGGTGGGAAGCTTTTCTTCTGGTACTTCAAGTGATTTTAATAAATTTTCTTTTTGTTGAGGCACATTACACATTTCAAATAGTGAGATATTTGCCTTAGCCCTTTTAATATCTTCCACAATATTATACTCCATCTTATGTTCTTCGGGATTCTTTTTTACATTGTCAATCTTCTCTTCAACAGGATTAACAAGCATGTTGATTTTCTTTGGATTTTGACTCGTAATGGTGAATTCATGTATCTTATTAGCTGGGGTGCTCTTCTGAATCTTCTTTACATTCTCTTTAAGTCTCTTAATTTTTGGAAGTATCGAATTGTCTTTATTTATCAAACCCTAACTTCTTGTTGTCACGTTTGTTTCTGATGTTTCTTCCTGTTTCCATGAACCTTCCTCATCTGTATCAAAGAGTGAGACACAGTCCCATAAAACTAAAGCATCCTCTTCTTGTTTTTCTATGAATTTATTACCCTTTTCCTCCTCATCATCAGCTTTTGTTAGTTTAGAGTCCAATAGCTGATTCATTACTAATGTCATCGAATTTATCCATTGGGGACAATTTTTTTCCAGAATGAGGCTGCTGATGAAAAGTGCAAAAATTATCCATACCTACCTCAGTTAAATTCATTGATGCAGGACTGTGTGGAGGGGGTTTAGCTTGATTGTTACCTTCTCTCCTTTTATAGTAAGGCTTATATGCTTTATGAACTTCCTTTTCCTTTTCCAAATCTATTATTCTATTGGATAGCTTCTGCATCATCTTCACCATCCCTTCAAAATCATGTGATTGCTCATCCTTAGGCTTAGTTAGTAACAACGCTTTCTTACCAAAAGTTTTTTCTTCCGACTGCTCAAGATAATCTTTTATGCTCTCTTTTTCAGCTTCTTCATAAGTTTCTGACAATGTAGGTTTGATTGACATCTTGGCAAACATGGCCAATTCAGGCCCTAGAGCTGAAGTATAGTATTCACTCAGAACTTTATCAGATGGCTTATTAGCTGCAGAAAAATTCTTTAGATAAGCAACAAATCTTTGAGTGAAACTATGCACTTTTTCCTTTCTTTCTTTCTTTAAAGCGCATAACCCTTTCATTAACGCTACATGAGTTTTTTGGACTGCATATTTACTTCTAAATATTCTTTCAAATGTATCCCAGTTTGTGATTGATTTTGCAAGCAGAGCAAAATACCATGAGTCTGCTACTCCTTTCAGGGTATGTGGAAACAATCTGCAGACTACATCTTCATGTTCTCCAGCTTGTAATCTTTCTATAGCCAAGTAAAAGCTTTGCAAATGATCATCTACCAAAATATTTTCACTTGGGTCAAACTTAGGCAACATTTTCTCAAAAGATTGGGGTAAATCATGCAAAGGTGGTGCTAGGTTTAAAGGTGACCTAGCCCTCCAAGCAGGTGGTGGATTTGGTGGGTTGGGTGGCTGATTTGCGTTTGCATTAGCCATGATTCTGGGTGGAGAATGAGGTGGTGAATGAACAGGGGTATGAACATGTGAACAGTGAGGTGTATCTAGGCCCAACTGATTCAGAGGTTGAACAACTTCTTGTAAGGCTGTTTCTACCAGTTCTTCAAAATCTCCAACCAACACTATTTCTTCCAATATAGGGCGGTCTTTCTTCTGATATTTCCTTCTGGGTAAGACAAAAATAATCGGTAATCCTCCAATCTTCTTTGCATAAGCCCTAGTAATCCTTCTCAAATCATCAACTACTTCGTTATCGACAGGATACAAAAACTCTTTACCTTTCTCTTCAGGAATTGGATTGGGAAACAAACTGCTCTCAAAACTGTTACTGGTTGAGTAATTTCAAGGAAATGGGTTTCCTCGGCTAGCCATGCACTGGTGGCCCTCCTTCTAGCTCCAAAAATTGTTGAGGCCTGAAAAATCGTAGTCAACAACAGTTAGGGATTCTCCCCAGTAAACGTTCCCAACTAGCTCATTACTGTTTGGCATGGGGAATCCGTCCGGTTTACGATCCGACTACTGTAGGTCAAGTAACAAAATTAAAGGTTTTACGGGTTTGTCTGCTTTGTATTCTAGACATATCTTCTCTACAGTAGCAATCACCCTGTCATGAATAACCAGTTCTTAGATCACTTAGCGTTTGACAAAGTAACACAAACTGTATTAAAACATACATCTTGTAAAGTGAACTATCGAAAATATTAATGCATGCAAGAAAATCCTGCAAGTTTGTATCTTGAACTCCGCTAAATCCACTGTCTAAACTAAAATCACAAGCCCCAAAAACAAACTCTTTATCTCAATCCAGGCCACATCTATACCAAATCGAAATCCTTAGATGAAAGCATGAATCATGACAAAGTAACCGCCATCGAAAAAAAGAGTAAAAGCACACAAGAAAGGTGGGAAAACCCTCACCGGCGGGAAAAATACTAAACATTGGACGAAAACAAAATTCTCATCAGCGGGCTGAAACACTATCAGTTGGGTGGTTAGTGGCTTAGTGCACTAAGGAGCCGCAACGGCGGAAGACATAAGGACTACGACTTCTCTGACAATAGGACATCATCGACGATCGAAAGAATGGGGAACTAGCTAGAAATGCATCGACAGATAAACCAACTAAACATCGGAAAGATAGTGTACTATTCAGCTGCAACGGCAGGAAAAATCAGACTACGGCTTCCTCTTTCAAATGAAAACTACAGCGATCGGAATTTTTAATGACTGAATGTCGGTGATGGTGAGCTCAACGCCACCGCCGTGTCAACGATGCAATGGACTGGCTCTCCGATCAATAGTCAAAAACCCTTCTGATAGCGCAAAGAAAACATAGAAAGTTAAAACAATAAAACCACGGCTTCGGTGAATGCAAGGACTAATTCGTCGGAACGTTCATTAGTTGGATTCCGCAATGACGGCTGTGTAGAGAACTACACCCCCGATTCAAACTTCGATTGCCCTCCGATAGCGATAAAATCAACCATCGAAAATTCACAGAAAAGTTAAGTGTTCAAAAGATTCTTCGCTGGGCAGCGATGAAATTAGTTCGTTTAAGCTCCGAAACGGCGGCAACAGAGATAACTAAAGTTTTGACCAAACTTCAACTGACTTTCGATAGTGCTAAAACAAAATCATCGACAGAGCAAACGTTACAAAACAAACAAACTCCATAATCAAAAGATTTGGCTAGACAAAGGCAGATTTAGATCATCCAACTTTTGAAACGAAGGAAACAATAGACCTTAATTCAAACTCAAGAAAATCCAAATTTGTAGTAGAGGGAAAAATAGAGTTCAGGAAACCAAGTAAATCCAGGCAAGATAAAATCGAACAAGGAGGGTCCAATTTTTTTTTAAAATTTTGGGAAAATAGTTGCAGCTGCAACACAGCCAAAGTGAGGACACAATTTCAAGAAAATGCAAACTTGCGTGATGATCCAGAATGGGCAGGCTGGATGGGGAATCATAGGCATGAATAATGTCATCAAACGTCTTCCCAAATTGGTAGGTGCTCGCACAGGCTGCTTCTATCAATCACTAGATAGCACTGATATACAAATCGAGATGATGCGGCAGGTCGACTACTCCATCATGCTGATCGTCAAGGCTTATCAAATAATAACTCCTTGTATAAGTCCCAAGCTTCTCCAAAACATAAGGAACATGTACATGTGAAGACGATGGTTGAGAAAAAAATTCAACTAGTTGTATCCCATATGATTCTTCACCGCACTGCTTTTTCAAGTCCTTATTACAGATACTCAGATACAATTCTGACTGCGCATATGAAAACTCTAATTGTTCTTCTTTACAACTTTCATAAGTCTCAGAATAAACATTCCCCTCGTTGGACACATCATAGATGAGATTCTCAAAAATATTTTCAAAAATATCATAGGTTGGATTTTCAATAAGAGTCCAATAACCATCATCGCCATCTATGTCTGATATGAGAGATGCCTCATCACTAGTATCAAGTCCCTGGCTACACTCCTCATTCTGCTCAGAACAATCTTCTTCGAAAAGCTGGGTTTCAAAGATATCACATGGGACCCAACTTTCCAAATATTTGTCATCCGGTGGAGAGCATGGAGGATTCTCATCACATGAAACTTCTAAGATTTGATTTTCCATTAAAGTCTTGTAGTTATCATCCATCTTAGATGTAAGGGATTCTTCCTCACTTGTATCACATCTTTGGCTATATCCCTCTTCATGATCATAGTCATCTTCTTCAGAAAAAAGGTCACAAGGTAGTAAACCTTCCAAACTATCATCATTATGCTCATTTGTAGGATTAGTACCAAAGTTTTTAGTGAGGTTATCCAATTGTTGATTATAATCTTCGACTTGACCTCGATATTCTATAGTGACAGGATGGAGATGTTCAACTGTGTTAATGTACTCAGGATCCCTTGAATATTGTTTTTCGTCTCTCCAACTTTCTCTAAAAATATCATGCATGTCACCTACATAGTTTATGTACTCAGTCTCTCTTGATGATGCTTTAGGACCACAACCCTCTGGAAAACCATGCTCCTGAACATAGCATGCATAATAGCAGGAATATTCTTCATGAAGGTCTTCACATGCCCTACAAAATGGCGTGTAAATTTCAACCATGCTAGCAGCCTCTAACTGATGAAGAGGCCTCTGTTCATGGCTTGGATTTCTTCTTTGCCATGTTGGTTTTGAAGCGAAGGTTCTAGGAGGTGGTGGAGGTTGAGTTCTTTCAACAGTTATGACTTGATTCTGAACCTCTTTAATCTGTGCTAAGTACTTCCTTTCCATGTCTTGCATTTTTTCTATTAAGTCCTGAGCTTCTTTTCATATGCTTAGTTTGATGGATCTTTTCCTTTAGGTTCCACAGTTTTCAGAGGAGTTGATGATCTAGAGTAACCCTGGATGTTTGACTCTCATGAAGACTACATATTCTTATCAATTTTAATGGCCCAATTTTGAGCTTGAAGCAGTGTGGTTGGTTCCTTGTCTCTAATCTGGTACTGGATCTTGCCACTTAATGCTTCTATGTAATAATCCAAAGTGGAAGCTGCAGGAGGAGCATGAGTGGCAGGGATGTAATTTGACAACTCTATGAACCTATTGTTGAACTCATCCATGGTTTCTGTATCAGACTTCTTCATACTAGTCAAGGCTTCCACTAGTTGTCTAGGTTCCTTCTTGCTGCCAAATGTTTTGAGAAAACCAGACTTGAAATCAGCTATGGTAGTGAAAGAGTTGTTTGGCAAATTCTCATACCAATTTCCAACTTTACCATCCAAAGATAGAGCAAAAAGGGTCATGTATACATATTCATGTTTGTCAGTACCCCTGACATAGGCACCCGAGTGTTTTGAAAAATATCTGAGATGTTGCTCAGGAGAGGTAGAGGCATCAGTGCCTGTGAAAGTGACAAGCTTATCAATAGCTTTTTCAGGAATGTCATGAGGTTGACCTGCTATCTGAGTAAAGTTGAGTTGAGTAAAGAACTCACCCATTGTGTCAAGGAAACAATTATTGTTTTGAAATTTTTTTAAGTTTTCTGGAAATAAAAGGTGGATGTCTTAAACAGACTCAGATCCAAGTTCTGCAAGGATCCTACAAGGAGCTAGTTTGTTCAGTCTCCTCCTATATACTTTTTCAGGGCCAGGGATGAAATTGAGCAAACTTTTAGAGTTTCTTCTAGTCGAATACCTTGAGGTGTTAATTGACAGTGGAGTCGCCAGGTGGACTTAAGTCTAATTTCGGAGAGTGATTGGACTAAAAATATACCAAAAAAGGGAAAAAGGTAAAAAACTAAAAAGAAACAAAGGTCGTCCAGGAACAAAAATATTTGTCCCCGGCAATGGCGCCAAAAGATGTTGTCCGTCGATTTGCACAATAGTAGCAAAAATCTTTCGAAAGCTGTCTTCTGACTTAGGAAAGTGGGAGAGGTGTGACATTGGGGGCAAGCACAGAGCTAGGTACTGTCACCTACTCCTAGATCCTCCGTTTAGGCTAACTCCTAACAAAGCTAAGGGGGGTAGTCCCTAACTAAGAGTTTTCTATGGCTCAATGTGGTTAAAGTGTTTTAATCGGTTACGGATGCGGATGGGTGTTGTTTAGGAGTTATTGTGATTAAAGGTGTTTATTTATTATGAGTTTGACACATAAATCAAAGCAATCCACGTTGCTAGCAAGAGATTAAAAGATAAGTAATGATTCCAAACTTCATTAATTATGCATTCACAGATAGAAATTAAAGCATGCCACAGACAATTGATCCAAATATAATAAATATGTAGATTAAAAAGACCAGGGCCTTATGGAGTCAAAATATTGAAATGCGCAAAGAATTAAATGACAAGTCTTGAAATCAAACTAGTGAATATTAGGTTGTGAAAGTGCTCTTGGTAGATTTTAAGAGTTTTAAGTGCTCTTGATTAAGGTTTCAACGAAGGTTTGTTAAAAAATATGGGAGAATATTCCAAGTTCAATCCATTGAAGACATGACGGACCTGCCCAGTATCCCAGGCTGGTATCACAGAGATTGACCAGCTAGCTAAGAAGCTTAGACAGCGGGGGTTCCGGCGCATCTACTAAGAAGTACTTTAGAAAATCCCCTACAATGCCGGTGCGTTGGTTATAGGGTTTAAATTTTATTAAGTTTTTCTTGCGAGATTAGAGATCCAGGGCCATTTCTGGGTACTCCGATTTTGAGGTCGGTCAGAACATACTCCAACAAGGAGAAAACGAAGTTAATTAATTAGGGGGTGTGCATTTAAAATTTTATTAAGTTAATTGATTAAGACTCTCTGACAGAGAGCACTCTTGACCCCGTCTTATGACAGTGGTTCAAGAGACTTAGCTAATCTAAGATGCCTAATGCAAGGATGTGCAATTATAAGTATGCTTTCCAATAGAGAGTGCTCTTGACTTATGTTACTGCAAGTTCAAGAGACTTAATTAATTTGTTAAAAATAAAAGAAACACAAAGATCTAAACCACCCAAGAATCTCTTTCAAGATTTTTAGGGCCCTAATCGGGAAAGCAAGGGGTAAGCAAAACTCTATCAAAAAGATGAAGAAATAATGCATTAACCAAGTAGATAATCAGAGATACATTTCACTTCACTTTTCACGGATGATAATCTAATCAACAATTAATCAAACAATTTTTTCCTTTTCTGATAACTTTTGTGCAAGCAAAAATGAAATTAAACCTAGTCTAACATGAGAATAGATTGCATAAGAGGAAACTAGCAAGAATATACTAATGAAATCAAATCTAACTAATCCTTTTAACAAATTGAAACTGATTACCCTATTCTACTTTCACCATTTATTTATCTTGCAGGTATAGAGCAAATTGAAAAAATTGGAATATGGACAATGGCGATACAGGCTTCCCCCAAATGGGGGAAGTGGGGTGTGGGAGCTTTAATCCCACTTGCTCTTTTATTAATTCTTTACAATGCCTTTCTTTTTATGCTTTTTGCCTCTTTTCCTATCTTTGGAAGGCTTCCGGATTGAGCTGAGAAAGGGGAATGAAGAAATGGGGATAATGAGTCTTTTTTAAGCTTTGAATCTTCAATTTTTCACCAGCACTTTCGCTGTACCTATCACAAAAGTAAAAAATTAGCAAGCTAACAATACTAAAAAATGATAGGAAAGATGATGCAAAAATAAAAATTTTGGAAATTTTGCATGGAAAGTACAAACTTCTTCCTAAATCTAATGAATAATAATAGATCTAGCATAGCCTAAAGAAGAAGGGGTTTTTGTGGATGGAACACAAGAGCGGAAGAGAAGTTTCCAGCTTTCTTTTGTAAGAGAAGAATATGATCTGTGTAGGTCCTGCAATCACAAAGTGTTAAAACAAAGAAGTTGCTTGAAGCTTGGGCTAGATGTAGCTGAACTCACACCCTTCTTCAACCTGTGAAACCTAATAACACCAAAACTCAAACACAAAGTGAGATCAAATCATATGAAAGTATGCTAAGAGAATTAAATCAGGATCAATACTACGTATTACTGACTACTCATGTTCATCAAGATTCTAATTTACTTTGCATAAATAATTAACTTGGAACTTCAAATGATTACCCTACAGTGCTAACAGTGGCCTTCTTGAGCTTTAACAAAACAAAATTTGATCTCATTCAAAGTATTTAAAAGAAAAGGGTTAGAAGCAATGTCACCTCAACCATGAAATGTATACCACATGCAAGAGCCCATGGACCTCCAAAGTAAAAATTCTTTATTAAAAATTCAAAGCAAAGCCTGATACAATTTCTATAGAGTAACTCTACCACAAAAGTTCCATTGGTAATAGAGCTCAAAGAGCCTCTATTTATACAAAGAGAGAAGGCTAAAACCCTAAAACCAAACTAAGAGTAACACCGGAGTAATTGAATGAGCTCGTCATGATGATTTGGAGTTTAACTGAGCTGCAACTAAGTGCTGGAGTAATGAGGGAGGGTGAGGTGGCTCATCCTCCCTCGTAATGATCATCCAACCAATAGATAACCCACACCTCAACCAAAAACGGATTTGACCAAAGAGGGAAAATTTCTGACTGATAGTTCAACTGCTACACTCCGATACTTGATCTGAAACTGACCGATATTGATTGGAATCATCATAAATGCTCCATGCCATGTCATTTAGCCCTTTATTTCACTGAATTCGGATTAATTTGGAGAGATTTGGATTTTCTCCAAAATAATCATTTTTATTAATTAATCAATATATTTCCCAAAACTGACTTTTTTGAGAAAATATGAGATATGTGGCTAAATGATGATCTGAAACTTGGATTTGGCTGGCTGGCTAATCAAGAATGATTTTTGTCTTAAGGATAGAGCCTTCAAACATTGAATTCGGGTTCCGGATGACTAACATATTACAAATTGAATTTTTCCATTTAATTTATGGAAAAATTTAATTTAAAACTTAGGAAAAATAAAAAAATTAAAAAATGAAAATTTTGACGCGTCCGATAAAAAAAAATTGGAATTTTTTCTGAGGGTCCTAGTTACTTAGGACATGACCGTGCTCTATTCTAATAATGCCTAGTAGGTTTATATACACATAGTTGGGCTCTAATAACCCCCCAAGGCCCAAAATTCAAAATCGAACATTCCAGCTTTGGAGGAAGCAGGAGAAAACCTCGTCAATTGTACTCGGCTATAGGCAAAGCATAGTTGTCAATGGCAAAAAAATCCCTGGAATACTTTAGTTGAAATTATATGTCTTAGGAGACCGGAGCACTCAAAACACCTTACTAGCACATTTTATTACAAACCCCGCGGGGCCATGGTCATAATTATTCAAACAAAAAACTGACTAGCCCAAACAGGCTAGACACAAAGGCGGATCATTTGATACACTGGAATCAAACATTTATCATGTTTGTCAACTGGTGGCTCCTCAGCTAATCCAATTATGGTACAAATAAGTGGATAACATCAGACTCCAACTGCGGGACGTGTGCTCGATCTAGTCTCTTATGCAAGGAGAGCATACGAGAACCCCATAATCTCTGGTTTTCATATCCTATAAAAGCATCTCAACTTGACAAGAAAACCTTAGTAGCACAAGTTTCATGAAAAAGAGCCAATGATCCAAAAATTGCTTTATTCAAAGAAAAAAATTCCCTAAAAAATTTATTTATTTTTAAGTACATAAAGAAAAATGCTAAAGTAAAGGCTGACTTTAAGGAGCCTATTTTCCTACTCTAAGCATGATACACAAAAGGTTAGGTATAATCATAGATCCAGTGTAGCCACCTAAGCATTTTATTAATATAAAAAAGTTTTGCCTTGTCTTTGGTTACTAGCCAAAGTAAGGACACAATTTCCAGAAAATGCAAACTTGCGTGATGATCCAGAATGGGCGGGCTAGATGGGGAACCATAGGCATGAATAATGTCATCAAACTTCTTCCCAAACTGGTAGGTGCTCGCGTAGGCTGCTTCTATCCATGATTGGATAGCACTGATATACAAATCGAGATGATGAGGCAGGTCGACTACTCCATCATGCTGATCATCTAGGCTTATCAAATAATAACTCATTGTATAAGCCCCAAGCTGCTCCAAAACATAAGGAACATCTATATGTGAAGATGATGGTTGAGAAAAAACTTCGACTAGTTGTATCCCATCTGATTCTTCATCGCACTGCTTTTTCAAGTCCTTATTACAAATACTTAGATACAATTATGACTGCTCATATGAAAACTCTAACTGTTCTTCTTTACAACTTTCATAAGTCTCAGAATAAACACTCCCCTCGTTGGACACATCATAGATGAGATTCTCAAAAATATTTTCAAAAATATCATAGGTTGGATTTTCAATAAGAGTTCAATAATCATCATCGCCATCTATGTCGGATATGAGAGATGTCTCATCACTAGTATCAAGTCCCTAGCTACACTCCTTATTCTGCTCAAAACAATCTTCTTCGAAAAGTTGGGTTTCAAAGATATCACATGGGACCCAACTTTCCAAATATTTGTCATCCGGTGGAGAGCATGGAGGACTCTCATCACATGAAACTTCTAAGATTTGATTTTCCATTAAAGTCTCATAGTTATCATCCATCTCAGATGTAAGGGATTCTTCCTCACTTGTATCACATCTCTGGCTATATCCCTTAGGATCATAGTCATCTTCTTCAGAAAAAAGGTCACAAGGTAGTAAACCTTCCAAACTATCATCATTATGCTCATTTGTAAGATTAGTACCAAAGTTTTTAGTGAGGTTATCCAATTGTTGATTATAATCTTCGACTTGACCTCGAGTTTCTGTGGTGACATGATGGAGCTGTCCAACTGTGTTAATGTACACAGGATCCCTTGAATATTGTTTTGACTCTCTCCAACTTTCTCCGGAAACATCATGCATGTCACCTACATAGTTTATGTAGTCAGTCTCACTTGATGATGCTTTAGGACCACAACCCTCTGGAAAACCATGCTCCTGAACATAGCATGCATAATAGTAGGAAGATTCTTCGTGAAGGTCTTCACATGCCCTACAAAATGGCATGTAAATTTCAACCATGTTAGCAGCCTCTAACTGATGAGGAGGCCTTTGTTCATGGCTGGGATTTCTTCTTTGCCATGTTGGTTTTGCAGCGAAGGTTCTAGGAGTTGGTGGAGGTTGAGTTCTTTCAACAGTTATGACTTGATTCTGAACCTCTTTAATCTATGCTAAGTACTTTCTTTCCATGTCTTGCATTTTTTTTGTTAAGTCAATGAGCTTATTTTCATATGCCTCGTTTGATGGCTCTTTTCCTTTAGGTTCCACAGTTTTCAGAGGAGTTGATGATCTAGAGTAACCCTGGATGTTTGACTCTCCTGAAGACTGCATATTCTTATCAATTTTAATGGCCAAATTTTGAGCTTGAAGTAGTGTGGTTGGCTCCTTATCTCTAATCTGGTACTAGATCTTGCCACTTAATGCTTCTATGTAATAATCCAAAGTGGAAGCTACAGGAGGAGCATGAGTGGCAGGGATGGAATTTGACAACTCTGTGAACCTATTGTTGAACTCATCCATGGTTTCTGTATCAGACTTCTTCATACTAGTCAAGGCTGCCACTAGATGTCTAGGTTCCTTCTTGCTGCTAAATTTTTCGAGGAAAGCAGACTTGAAATCAGCTATGGTAGTGAAAGAGTTGTTTGGAAAATTGTCATACCAATTTCCAACTTTACCATCCAAAGATAGAGCAAAAAGGGTCATGTATACATCTTCATGTTTGTCAGTACCCCTGACATAGGCACCAGAGTGTTTTGAAAAATATCTAAGATGTTGCTCAGCAGAGGTGGAGGCATCAGTGCCTGTGAAAGTGACAAGCTTATCAATAGGTTTTTCAGGATTATCATGAGGTTGACCTACTATCTAAGTAAAGTTGAATTGAGTAAAGAACTCACCCATTGTGTCAAGGAAATAGTTATTGTTTTGAAATTTTTTTAAGTTTTCTGGAAATAAAAGGTGGATGTTTGAAACAGACTCAGATCCAAGTTCTGCAAGGATCCTTGTTATAGCTCAAAATGACACATCTCTTCCTGTGACCACTTTCCCATAATTCCATCGCATGTCGACACTTCATGAAAGTCACTGAAAAAACACCTAAATTGGAGGACCCATATCTTGAGTTTTGTAACTCTATTTGACCTCATCTCTACATCGTTGGAAATATATTTTTGTTAGCTAAAACTTTCTACAAGAAACCAAAGTCTGAAAATGCCCAAAAATACCCTAAAAATGAGTTTTTTAATGTTTACGCATGCTTCTGTAAGGAAACCCGCATATGTACGCGAGTTGCTATATATAATAGTCACGTACGCCTTAAATACGTGACTTTTTGCATTGCAACCCATGTATACCTCCTCATGTATGCGACTGTTGTCTCTGTAACCCACGTACGCCTCTTGAAAATGTCAAAAAAATGCGTATTTTGAAATTCGGGTAGTTTGGGTAGTTATGCAACTGACTCCTTCAGCTGTAACTACTTTGTCTTTGACCCCAACTCTTCATAAACCATATAAATAGAGGTAGGGAGGTCCATGAGAGGAGACTTGAATCTTTGCATTGTTATGCTGGAGGATTTGGAGCTCTCTTTGCCCACACCTTTTCCCTAGAATCATTCTCCTTGTGTTGCAGAGTTTGGAGGCTAAGTTCCTTGGAGAAGAGAAGCAGCAGAACCAGATCAAGGTTTCGTTAGGTGCCCAACTTGAAGAGAAGGTATACTTGTACTTGTTTTCAAGATTAATAAAGATGTGATGTCCTTCTTCTTTCCAAATCATTGTTTAATGTGTGATTGAATCTTTATTTATGATCAGGTTTTGATGTTAATCAGATTACTATTTCATGTTTTTTTTATTATCATTAATTTATATGTGGTCATATTGGTTTGAGGAAGGTATAATTCGTTTTGCAAGTCTCTTGGAGCAAGAGGAGCAAGAGGAGAAAGAAGAGGATTGAAGGGCTGCTTGGATCAACCTTCGTTTGGCTAAGGTATGAACCATTCTAATCTCTGATATTGCTTGTATTTACTTGCAGAACCATTTGCATCCACCTTTCAACCCCAGTACATTGATGGCCTCTTAAACCCTAGCCATAGGAAACTTTCCTTTACAACAATCCTATGAGAAGCTAATTTTTTCAGTCTCCTCCTATAGACTTTTTCACGGCCAGGGATGAAACTGAGCAAACCTTCAGAGTTTCTTCTAGTCGAATACCTTGAGGTGTTAACTGACAGTCGAGTCACCAGGTGGACTTAAGTATAATTTCAGAGAGTGATTGGACTAAAAATCTACCAAAAAAGGGAAAAAGGTAAAAAACTAAAAAGAAACAAAGGTCGTCCAAGAAAAAAAAGATTTGTCCTTGGCAACGACGCCAAAAGATGTTGTCCACAGATTGCACATCGGTAGCAGGAATATTCCGAAAGCTGTCTCCTCACTTAGGAAAGTGGGAGAGGTGTGACATTGGGGGCAAGCATAGAGCTAGGTACTGTCACCTACTCCTAGCTCCTCCATTTAGGCTAACTCCTAATGAAGCCAAGGGGGGTAGTCCCTAACAAAGAGTTTTCTATGGCTCAATGTGGTTAAAGTGTTTTAATTGGTTACAGATGCAGATGGGTATTGTTTAGGAGTTATTGTGATTAAAGGTGTTTGTTTATTATGAGTTTGACACATAAATCAAAGCAATCCACGTTTCTAGCAAGAGATTAAAAGATAAGTAATGATTCCAGAATTTATTAATTATGCATTCACAAATACAAATTAAAGCATGCCATAGAAAATTGATCCAAATATAATAAATATGCAGATTAAAAAGACCAGTGCCTTATGGAGTCAAAATATTGAAATGCGCAAAGAATTAAATGACAAGTCTTGAAATCAAACTAGTGAAAATTAGGTTGTGCAAGTGCCTCATCCACTGTTAACTATCCACGTATCATGAAAAATCGAACTTCCCACGTTGGAATCAAAGGATGCCAACGAGAATTCCTTCTCAAACTGAGCAGCATACTCCTCCATTGATGCAAATGCTACTACATCCCTCTTCTTCTCTTTCATCTCCAGACAATTCGATGCATAGTGTCCTAACTGGTTGCATGAGAAACACCGAACTTTGCTCAAGTCCCTTTTCTTGTTCTTGGCTTTGGTGGAGAGGGAAACATTCTCTTTTGTATCAACACTAGTTTGATCATATCGAGATCCCTCCCGGATCTCCTCTTGGGTGGAATCATCCCGCAACCTACTCTAGCTAGGTAGCTTCTCTCTCCCAACAATGCACTTGACAAACAAATCACAGTTTTTAGTGAAGTCCTTAAGGGCTATCCTCACCAATTTAATGCAGGTACATAATTGTCAAGATTTTCTTGGAATACGTGCCATTGTTTGAAAAGTACCAACAATTGATGTTGTACATTTCTGTGAAATTAATGTTGTCAATCTCCTTGGAAAATGTGCCAAAATTTTTCCCTAGGACTCTTGAAAATTGAGCCACTCAATGGAATGTTGAGTCTAGGAAATTGTGCCCTAGTTTTTTTGCTTGGAAACTGCTCGTCGTCAATTTTATCTCTCTCTCTCTCTTGGTGTCTTCTCTCTTTGTCCCATTAAATCCTTTTATATCATGAAACCCCTAACTACCTTTAACCAACTTATCCAGTCGATGAGATTGATCTAGTCTAAAGGTACACATTAAATGCATAATGAAAAACACTTTATTTATTAAATGTGCACATAATGCACTTTAACACTTTTCAAAGTCATAATATAAAAAAAGGACACTTTAGTTACTTAACTCATTTTTTACATAAATAAACACTAGGGACAACAACTTAGTCCCCCCCTTGATACACATACCAAAAATAATAACCAAGATCTCCGAAGTTATTATTTTCTAACACTCCTTCCTAACGAGGGAGGTCCTCCTGACATTGTTTGTATCTCCTCTACCTAGGTCCCTGTTCCCTGTTGCAGTTCCCTCCTGCTTTGGAATTTGGCCTAAGTATAAGTGTCTGAATACAACTCAGAACTATGAACTTTGAGACTCTGCTCTCGTCTACTATACCTTCTCATGAACATCATATTGGCTAAGCCTCCTACTAGTACTCTGAAGAGTTTCACTCTCTTCATCTGGAAGCATCATCTGGCCATCTGTAGATTTTTCTCCATACTCGGACTCTAACTCAGACAACTAGCCACCATATCTTGGATATATGACCTCTCCTCACAACACATAGAATCTGTCCCTCCTGTATCCGAGTAGAATAGTAGTGTCAACTGGATTTCACACAAGATAGAGAAATACATACCCATATCCGATAAACAATATGTTAGGATTATAATGAGCAACATTATATAACAATATGCAAGAAAATAAAGATTGCAAGAAGATGACACACAATATACCCTGGAAACCCCATGCGGGGAAACCAACACCAATGAAGATCTTCATTACATGGCCAAAACTGGCCATCCGGGCCAAGTGAGCTAACCACCGCTCACCTCCAAGCCACTTTACAATGGAGCCTCCTTAAGCCATATAAAGGATTAATCACATGCAATACGATGGGATACAACAAACCATGTGCTAGACCTAACCACCTTTGACTCAATCCTGAGTCAAGGTTAACCCTAACAATCCCCCCTTTAAACTTGACTTGGAGTAATCACCAACCCCCCTCTAAGTTTTACCAACAAATCTTACATACACCCCCCTACCACCTAGGTCTATCTCCTAAATTTACTGGTGAGTTACCAGGGGTACGCATGCCTTACCTGGTCTTACAACCATATGCCCATTTACATGCAAAATGCTCCATTTTTTTTTTCATGTGTCTTCATGATGACCACAACATCACCATTAGTTGCTTCATCCTCTCGCTTTTCCATGCTTACTTTCTTGTTCGTCCTTTTCCACTGCTTGCCTTTTCATGCCTTGCCACAATACCTTTCTATTTTTATTTAACCATGATTCATAAACCATCATATAAAAAAGGTTCTTAGATAACTTAGGTACAATTGCTGCCATTTTCTAGCCCACATCCTTGGCCATACTTATCTTCACTACTCTCCATTACATGTGAGATCTTAAAAGGAATTTCATTTAAAATACTCCACCATTTTAATGTGACTTATCCTCCAACAAGCCACCTTCATGGAATCCAGTAAAACATAATAAATACATCATCTCCACACTCCATAAAAAACCTTTTCATGTTAACATTTCATGACGTGGACAATAAAACTTATATATATATATATATATCCCCTTTAATATGGCATACATCCTTCATTTAAAAAAAGCTATTTCAATAATAGCTTTTACCTTTAATTCATGGATTGAGTTCTCTTCATGGATTCCATTGGTTTTGACTTCACAACTAATTTTCCTTGGTGGAGATGGCTTCTTCACGATTTATGCAACAACGAATTTCTTTATACGTGACCAGGTTTCTTCTACCTTCACTTCGCTTTCCTACCACAAGTTGGCTCTTGACACAGGCAGGGCCAATCACCGACGATGGCACTATGAAACTTTCTTAGCAGGTCTTGCCTTCTGATCTGCATCCTTGGATTCTTTCACACAGAGCTTCAAGAATGAATCAATGAGTGCGTGGTCTCCAATTCCTCCTACGTAGCTTACCTTTCACAGCGACTGGGGTTTTTTTTTCTTCTTCTTCATGCAACCGAACATTTATACGCAGATACCTACGGAAAACACGGGTTTACAGTCTTTACACTAGATCTGATAAATACCATCGAATCTCAACACTAGACCGACGTGGCTCTTTGCCGAGCCTGCCCTCTGTTGGTCGTCTTTCTTTATGTACTCTTTTGCCGCTAGATTCTCCTCTGTATCCTGAATGACCTCCCTACATGATCTCCATGCTTGTGTTGTCAACGATCTTCCTAGCTCTTCCACCAGTTCTTTCTCATTCTCTGTCACAAGAGAAACATGTGACCCTCATTTTCATTTCTTATGCACTCCGCTCAACTCTGGACATACAATATTTTCCACGGCACACACACATAGCAACACCAACGAGCATAACCAAGCCAAACCATGTCTCTGATACCAGTTTTTAGGTTAAAAATGAGCAATACAATATAATAATGAGTGAGAAAATAAAGATTGCAAGAAACAATTCAATATGACACACAATATACCCTAGAAACCCCATGCGGGGAAACCAGCACCAATGAAGATATTCATTACATGGCCAAAACTGGCCATCCGGGCCAAGTGAGCTAGCCACCACTCACCTCCAAGCCACTTTACAATGGAGCCTCCTTAAGCCTTATAAAGGCTTAATCACAGGCAATACCATGGGATACAACAAACCATGTGCTAGAACTAACCACCTTTGACTCAATCCTGAGTCAAGGTTAAGCCTAACACAATCCATATCCATTATCTTCCAGGGATGATACTAAGAGTCTACTGATTCTAATCCCTGGAACAAATAGGACATCATCTACCTCTAGAAACTCATCAAACTCTAGTTGGAACCCATTGTTCCAAGTCCTCGCACTACTACCTATGGACTACCTATATTAGTCTCCACGAAGTGTCCAGGAACTAACTTGATAATACTCTGAAATACACCATACGGGCCGGTCATGTGCCTCACCCACTGTCAACTATCCACGTATCATGAAAACTCAAACTGCCCACGTTGGAATCAAAGGATGCCAACGAGAATTCCTTCTCAAACTGAGCAACATACTCTTCCATTGATGCAAATGCTGCTACATCCCTCTTCTTTTTAATCTCCGGACAATTCGATGCATAGTGTCCAAACTAGTTGCACAAGAAACACCAGATTTTGCTCAAGTCCCTTTTCTTGTTCTTGGCTTTGGTGGAGAGGGAAACATTCTCTTTTGTATCAACACTGGTTTGACCATCTCGAGATCCCTCCCGGATCTCCTCTTGGGTGGAATCATCCCACAACCTACTATGGCTAGGTAGCTTTTCTCTCCCAACAATGCACTTGACAAACACATCACATTTTTTAGTGAATTCCTTAAGGGCTATCCTCACCAACTTTGAATCTGGGACCACTTCTCCTACAACAACTATCTCATCTTTCACTTGAGCAACTCTAGTCGAGTAGGAGGTCATGTTTTTATCTTTTGTTATTTTAACGTTATGCAATTTGTCTTTGAGTGCCATTTTCCGGTTTTTGTTTTTGGCTTCAAACAATTGGGTAAGTGTATCCCACATATATTTGGTTGTCTTCTTCTCAGAACAAATGAGGGATTAAATGATCTATAACCCCATCTAAGATAATGCCTTGAGCCCTAGCTTCAAGTATTTCACGCTCTTCAAGCTCATCTTTATCAGTGGGATTGGTCACTTTAGTGTTGGAAAATGTCCCATATCTTCCACTCCTTGAGGACAACAGTTATCCTTACCTTCCAAGGCAAGTAATTCGACAACCCGTCCAATCCGTCTTCAAATCTAATGCTCATCATGTCTATTAAATCCTGCGCACAACCAACAAGAACTTTAAAAACAAGTGTAGGACCGTCACAAATGTTTTTCCCAACTCTGAAATCATTGTTTAAACTCTCTACTTACTGCCCTTGTGTCATGTCCCCGACCCTCTGACCGACGAAGAGGACGTGAGCAAACACCAATACATCCGGGCAAACAGCCCCAAGAACATGGACATACATCAATGCTGAAATTAAAGACTTAAACATAATGCATAATAGGAATATGCTAAGATGCATAATCCATCATTACAAGGATTCATAATTCATCAACATACAAATGCATACTAAGATGCATGAAACATACAATGATGCACAGTTATTCAACATTCAGTGGAAGCAACACACATATACATTCCAGCATATAACATGTTCATCATAATTCATGGAACAGTAAATTAAATTACAGAGATGAAATATTCAACAGTACTTATCTTTTGATGAAGAATTCTCCTACAACCAGCTACGTCACTGCAACGTTCCACCCAACCATAGGCCAGCGTGCTCGTCAATCTCTCAGCATCACTGCCACGCTCGAGATGGGCATGATTCCTCAAGGAATAAGGGTCAATGTAGGCTTACACACAACCAAGGTTTACAAACACAGCCAAGCCAACACAGTTGGGTTTATCAGGCCATCAAGGAGCTAGGACAGGATAAATGCCAAGCTGGTGGCCTCAACACCAGTCTTCTCATGCATACACAGCCTCTAATCCCACTCTCAACAGTCCGAAGACCAACCACTGCATACCGCAGCAACACAATCCCTTCATAGCTCTGTGAAGACAAGACAACTGGGGACAGTCCCAAACAAAAGAGGAAACACAGCTCAAGCCAGAAGACAACTCAGAGTTGTTCTTGGCCCTAGCGTGGCCAAAACAACTCAGCACAACACCCAGAAGATGTCCATAGCCTTAGCATCCAAGAAGCAACCCAAAACCAGCGCAATTCAACAGCCACAACCTCACAATGAATGATGGAAGCAATCCACAGTCCCAAAACATAACAGCAACCACAATCACCACATAAGGTAGACAGCAGTCCGTCCTAGACAATTAAGAAGAAAGAAAAGACTTACATAGTCCCTCACGGGGGAATAAACTACATACTCTCAGCCTGTGCATGAGGGAAACTTGCACCCGACCCCAAACACAAAGGAAAAACATATGCACGTCCACAAATCGGTAAGGGAGACCCCAAAAACACAGCAAGTAGCCGAAAATATGAATGGTCCCTTCACAGCAAATCGTGGATGAAGGAGCACAGCTCCCAGCTCGCTGAGTGAGCCAAAACTAGGACAAATCCTGTGCATGCAAATAATGAACAAACAATGGTCCCTGCGTGAGGAGGAACAACTCCGCTTATGCACGTGGATGGATAGACAACTGGAAGTGCGTGAGAATGAACAAGACTTCTGCTCCTGCGTGAGGATGAACAACAATGGAGGATGCATATCGGAGGTGCATGAGAGCTTCAGCACTATTGTGGAGAGAGTAGTGTGTCTGCGGAAGTGATGGCAGTGGTTTCTTTTGCCATTGTGAATTCAACCATGAGTGGAGTGTGCGTGTGGGCAAGGACTGACAGTTCTGCCACACCCACTCCCAAAAACAATAACTACCTTAACCACCAACAACAATTCCTAATGGAGGTGGTTGGGTAAGACAAGGTGGTGACACATGGGTTTTTCCTCATAGACCAAGGTTTGACATCCCCCCACCCTTATCCTTTGGAATCATTCCCTTTTCATTTTTAACGTTGCGCTGTCGTAGCTGGTTGTGGTTTATTTTAATTGATGTGCGTGTTTACATGATGCCGAATTATAATGTGCCGGATAGCACGATATACCATTGGCAACTATCCCCATTTCCGAAACATACACAATCGAATCGATGGTGGGGATTTTTCCTTTAGCTCCTCACCACGATTAATTACATATATATACATCATGCAAACGGGGTCAAAACCGGGGTGTGACACCTTGCTTTAATACCATAAAGATTTTATGACAAAATTGCAAAAAGTCTCATTTATGTGTTTTGTCAAACACTTAACATCTTTGAGGTTTTAAGCTTATAAATTCTTGAAATTTAAAAGTTAAAACACATATGCCAAGCACTTCAATTAAACAATAATCTGAGCATCAACAATGTTAACACAGCGATTTAGGTCAAACTGACCAAGACAAAATCCTTACTAGGAAAACCCTTGAGAGAAATTTTATTGAATTGAGAGCAACTGAAATTTCTTACAAAATTTACTTTTTCTCTCTGAGAAAATCAGAACACAAACAACTTCTACAGTCTATAAACTCAGCCAACATGCTGTACTTTTTTCGTAATAAATGCAGCAGTTTACCTCGAAGTTCATGCAACAGTTTGACCCTGTACACGTGCCAGTATTTTGCTGTTGTACAATCCAATTTGACTGAAAATTAATGCTCAGATATTTCTTGAAATTCATGCCCACACTTCCTTGAACTTCACCCCACCTGTGCCATAAATTAATGCAGGTACGAAAGTTCACCCCACTTGTGCCATAAATTAATGCAGGTACGAAAGTTCACCCCACTTGTGCCATAAATTAATGCAGGTAGGAAACTGTCAGACTTTTCTTAGAATACATGCCATTTCCTGAAAAGTACCAGCAATTAATGCTATACACTTTTATGCAATTAATGTTGTCATTCTCGTTAGAAAACATGCTAGAAATCCGCCCCAACACTCTTGAAAATCGAGCCACTCAATGGAATGCTGAGTCTAGGAAATCGTGCCCTAGTTTTCTTGCTTACTCTTCAACAAATTGATTTCTCTCTCTCTCTTGGTGTCTTCTCTCTTTGTCCCATTAACTCTTTTTATATCATGAAACCCCTAACTATTTTTAACCAACTCATCCAATGGATGAGACTGATCTAATCTACAGATACACATTAAATGCACAATTAAAAAACACTTTTATTTATTAAATGTGCACTTTATGCACTTTAGGACTTTACAAAGTCATACTTTTAAAAAAAGGACTCTTTATTTACATAACTCACTTTTTACATAAATAAACACTAGGGACAACAACTTAGCCCGTTGCATGATACACATACCAAAAATCATAAGGAAGACCTCTAGAGTTATTATTTTCTAATAGGGTCAAACACTTTTTGAAAGTCCACAAAGCAACAATAACCCTTCGAAGAGTGATGGTATGCCTCCTCAACGATGGCTTGGAGTGTAAGAATGTGATCAATGCTTTTGTGTACTGGTCTAAATACAACCTGTCCTCTAACTCTAAGGTGTCTCCGCTCAAGCTCCTTAGAAAGTTGCATATGAATAATTGTAGCATAGAGTTTTGAGTAAGTGTGGCCAACCATGATAATTCTGTACTTATTGGGATTTGCACTAGGTCCCGATTTGTGAATCGGTTGGATGGTATGATGTGGCCAAGAGTCTGGAAAACCTATATAGACAACATGATTGAACATATCGACCAAGTGATTGTCCAAAGCATGGAGGCCATGCTTGAAGAGTTCACTCTAGAACCCTTCCTCGTCCACTGCTTTGTTGGTGCTCATGGCCCAGACTGCTTCCTATATTTTAAGATACGTAAATAAGTAGTAGGAAGGGGGGTGGAAGGTAATCTGGATAAGGGGCTGCCCCGAAATATGATAGAGGGAGGAGGTATGGTAGAACAAGGATTTTGGATCAAGCTCAGGCAAGATATGGGTTTGGTGAGGGAAAATGTTACACCATAATGTTTTGGGAGAGTGGATAAGTAAAGTTCTCAATTAATTCCTCTTATGGGAGATAAAGAGGTGCTTCTTGTGGCAAAGGAGGTGATGGTAGGAAGCTTCAAGACCAGTGAAGGAGGGGTGATCACGATAGCTGGGTGTGGATATTTTTACATTTAATATCCTACCACTAATTCATGGGACATGGCCCATTTTTTTGGAGAGAGAGGTGGACTAGGTGGTGTGGGGAGAGGATTTAAGGGTAGCTTCCCAAATAATTGATGAAAGACCTAAGTATTTGGTGGAAACAGACTTTAGGGACACAAAGCGATATTCGGGTGAGAGCATCTAATGGATGGTGGAAGTAAAGGTGTCAGGGTCAGGTTGTCACATACATAGTAGCTAGGCTACCATTGTTCCTCAATAATTTTTTGAGCCAGTCCTTTACTATGAGATCAACAGATGATGAGCTACCAATTGATAAGCTCTTTCATTCAGTAGATCCAGAGCATGCAGTTTGATTAGTTTTATGCCATGATTGAGCCTCATGATCCCATATTTAGTGGCTGAGTTAGCCATTTTTCATGACCAGTTCATGTTAGTGCCCATGATGTACAACAGCAATGGTGTTTCAGTGCCCCTCAAATTGTTCAGATTTGATGTAGGTATATGACCTAGGTGATATTTGGATTTGTACTAATGGATTTTGGTTATGCTCTGATGTCTATTTTAGTAGTGAGACTTGGTTGATAGTGTTGATGTATTTGTAACTTTGGAATGTATTCGCTTGTATATCTTATATTGTACCTCGATGTTCTTATCAGGAGAATCATTTGTATTTCATTGTACCTCGATGTTCTTATCGGGAGAAGTCATTAATATAATAAATTCATGTAAAGTCATTGAGGTTAACACTTCATTGTAAGTTGAGCCAATAGTCCCCACAATTGAGTTGAGGTTAACCCTCCTTGTTGATCGGGGGGAGCGGGGGGGGGCGCAAAGTCCTCACAGTTGAGGGGCACTAGGGTTATTAGACTCTCCTAGAGAAGTCGGTCCTGGTAAGTAATTGTCAAGTTGGAAACTAGTGCAAATAGAGAGTGAGCCTCTCTTTTTGAGACACACACTCACTCAACTGTAGCGCATGAGTGAGAGAAGAGAAGCTCGCACAAGTGAGAGAGAGAACAATTGTCGGATATCATCTTTCTATCTTTGGGTTTTACTTTTGCCATTGGTGCTCATTCTATCTTTGAGGAAGTTGCGAGGTTTTCTCCTTTATGGTTTCCCCGAGGAAAAGTCGTTATGTCTCTTGTCTATTGTGATTATTGTTGTGCATGTTATTTTCTCAGATAAGATCCTAAGATCATATTGCTTAAATGATAAAAATCTAACAGATAGTGGTTGTATGTTGGCGGTATTTTATTGGTTTTACTAGAATATAAAGTATATGTGATCTAGTTGCTATGTCCAAGAGATTATTTTGTATACTCATTGGTAATCCCCTACTTGTAGTATGGATTTGGTCATTTCCCTCTAGGAAAACAACTTGCTAGTCTTGACACCATCTTCACTGTCTCCATCCATCTATTGGCTTCCCTTCTTTTTGTTTAACACTGACTTGTAACTTGACTAGTAACATCTAGGATTTCCCCCACCTTCACCTCTATGTTGGCACTAGGCTCCATGTCTGAATTGTGTCTTGGTGTTGGTTTGTGTGATTCTTATCATAGAGATAGTCTTCCTCTAGGTCTTGAACACAAGGAGTCTTACCAAAAATGTCTTTAGACACTAAGGCATCGAAACTTAAATGCTTATTCTAAATGGATGCCTAGCCAACAAAACAAAAGTGTTTTTAAACACTGTTGCAAATGAAGTATGGTGGTACATTCTTAAACTCTTTGTGGCATTTATTATCAAGTTTTCATTATCTTAAGCCTCCTCGACTTGGCTTTAACCTCACCTACCACATATATTCCTTGGATCTAGATTTACTCACTCATTATTCACCTCTTGTACTCATTGCAAACCCCTTAGAGTGTCTTGAGTAAGTTCGTTATCCCTCATAGGCTAGTAGGGTCTCCCCCTTCATCATTCTCCAGATTGATCTAAAATGACAAGAGCCCATTTGGTGTGACAACTACCTTTCATCCGTAGTGGACGAGGCCCTTGCGGTGTCACCGGTTACATACCTTATCTCTACCATGCCAGATAGGATAACTTCAATGGGTAGATACACATTGTGTGATAACATCTTTTGGTGTTGTTGCCGAGGAGGTAAAGGCTTACCTCTTGTGTCTGCGAGTAGTACTTCACTCTTATATTCCTAATCATATCGCATCCAGATTAATTATAGTGAATGCATTTTAATTTGCATAATTTTACATTCACTTTTTTTTCTCTTGCATCATACTTTCCCAACGACATATCTTTCGGTCATTTCATTTACTATTCCACCTGGTGACTCCACGATGTGACTCCACTAAGGATAAACCCTATACGCTTTTCCTTGATACCATGGATGCTCATTATCTAGACAATGTCATGTATGAGGTGTCTATGAAAATGATGTGTTCTATATGCCAACTAGTTAGTAACATGGTAGTCATAGTTCAACAATAAGAAGAAGAAAATAGACATCAGGATGAGCATTTCCAAAACATGATGAATAACATGTGTGATCAAATGGCTCTCTCGAACACAAGTCCTTATAAGGTTTCGAATAACAAGTCAGTTGAAAACCAACCAACTCATCCCAAGCCTTCTAGTGGTCAAACAACTCAAAAAATTACTCCTAATCAAGTCTTACCTAAGAAAAAGATTCCTAAAATGTCTCAAAAGGATACAATCAACCCTCAAAAGAACAAAAATAATCTTGAAACTCAGAAGAATGTCCCTAAAGCCGTGCCTTTGCAAAAGTAAATATCTCCAAAAGCTGTTATGTGGAGGAAAGATAATGGTCTTGACACAATAATGTCCTCTACAATAACAAATAAAACAGATAAAGGGGGTTTTGAGACTAATGCGCATGGTAAATTATCGAGTTCCCATACTTTGGTTCCATTCAAAGAAATGATTAAAATCCCTTCAGTTAAATGTGATGTCATGAAATTCCTTGGACTAAAACCGAAGGAGAAAGATGATGGAAACCCTTATGGCTTAAACATTGATGTTTCCAACTTTTTTTCAAAACTTAATATGCTAGTCCAATTCTCTGAAATAGTGAAGTTGCCTTCGATGCATAGGAGAGCTACAAGTTATTTAGGAGTTACACCAAAGAAAATCTCAGTGAAACCAAAAGACAAACCCATTATGATTCAGAGTGTGTCAAGCATAAGCCTTGATGGATTTCCTCCTTTATTTATAGCATTAGAGGTAAATGGTCTAATTTTGCACAATTGCATGCTTAACTCTGGTGCAGAGGTAAATGTGATGCCCCTTAGAGTCATGGAGCAATTAGAGCTTAATGTGACTAGATCCTTTGGAAGTATATGTGGGATGGATTCTCATCCATTTGAAGTTATAGGAGTGATTGAAGCTAAGTTACCAGGAAACGTGGGTATGGGGACGAGGACGGGGATGCCACTTTTTGAAACAGGGTACTTCGGTACATCGGGGGTACTGTCGACATATATATATGTGTGTGTGTGTGTGTTAAAATTTATAAAAATAAAACATTTCACACTCACATCATACATGCATATTTGATATTTCTAAATTCAATGATTCATATGAACAATCACATTGAAAATTTGAAATATAAAATAATAAATTTGATAAATCATATCACATAGAATCATGGTAGATATCAACTGGAAGACTGAAGTTATATTAATATAATTAACAACATAAAATATTATATGTCCAGGACACCATGAGTTCAAACTTCATTGCCATACTACATCCAAAATTTGCCTAAAGGCATTTTTAGACATGAAAAAGAGAGTTCAAAACAGTAAACATTGAACATGAACAAGATAGTTGATTTAACTTCCTCAATCCATGTTATCAGCAGCCTTTGGATCAATGTCATTAGCATCACTAAGGTCCTCTGTCACATTGTCGCTGGAGTAGTGAGCACAATGCACTAGCAGTGAGAGATGCAGTGTTTTTGGTTTAGGCAAGGGGCAAGGGACCGCATAACATGTGTTTTAGTGTTTTATTATTTAATTTTTAAAATTTTGAACTTCAAACTTTTCAAATTGACTCATCCTGAACAACGAGCTAAGATAAATTGTCCAACGGTTGCACCAGCTGCGTACCCAAACACGTGGTACGACGTACCAAAATCCACGCGAGTACCCTATTTCCATACATGAAGTACCCGGTACGTGAGATTGGATTTGGGTACGGCTGGGGACGTACCATTGAAGTACCCAAGTACCCGGTACTGGTTCATGTACCCGACCCCCCGGTACGGGTACCCATGCAACACAGGATTGAAGATTTGCAAGTAAGAGTAGCTGCATGCTCGAATATTGAACTTCCCATGAATAAGTTGGTTTTGGATATCCTTGATGCATGGGGAATGTTATTATCTCGAGAGTTGGTAGCTATGTTAGGTGGAAATATTCAAATGGATCTTAGTTTTTCCACCATCCCTAGTGGAAAATATTCTTATGTCACTTTGATGAATGAGCCCTCCATGCCAGATCATGTAGAAACCCCGAAGCATTTGTTTAAGGAAGCAATGTGTTCTAGTGATGAGATTGGGAATTTAATGTCCTTGCAAATTATTGAGAGGATGTAAGGCAACACCCGTTCCCTCGTAATCAAATTTGGAACTTGCACTTTGATGGCACTAGGTCAAGATATGGGGTTGGAGCTGGAGTAGTTTTGACATCACCCACTGGTGAAAAGATTTTGTACTCTTTCATGTTGGAGTTTGATTGCACAAATAATGTAGAAAAGTATGAAGCCTTGCTTTTTAGGTCTTGAAATTGCCAGAGAAAGGAATATAAAGTCAATAAGTGTTATAGGTGATTCAGACCTGGTAGTCTCCCAAGTCAGAAATCAATTTGCTACTAAGAATAATATACTTAGATATTACATGAATGTTGTATGGGATGCAATTGAATTTTTCGATGCTTTCAGTATTAGAGCCATGCCTAGGGAAGAAAACACTCTCATTGATGAATTGTCAGTTATCGCGAGCACTTTTGAAGTTTCAAAGAAATTATCTCAACAAGAGTGCAAAGTGGAGGTTCTTTTTAGACCGTCTGTCCCTAATAGTCAGGATCATTGGTAGGTGTTTGATAATGATGCCCAAATCATCTGATTCCTTAATGCCTCCCAGAGCCCTATGATCAGTTTTGAAGACCAACTTAAAGGGAGAGCTATGGTAGACCATGATGTAATGGAAATTGCAATCCCTCTTGAGAATTTTTTTTATAGGCATGATGAGTTTAAGGGACGTAGGGAAAAACCGGTTGATTAGGTGATTGAAGTGAATATTGGATCTTTCGGTTCTCCAAGAATGATTGAAATTGGTAAGAATGCATCTAAGGAAGAACAAAGCAAAATTGAGAACTTGATTCGAGAATATAAATATGTTTTCGCGTGGACATATGATGAGATGAAAATGCATGATCAATCTGTTATTGAACACACAATTCCTCCAAAAAACGGAGCAGAACCTTATAGACAAAAGCCTTGCAGCATAATCCTAAGTTACCTCCCTTAGAGAAGAGGAGTTGGAGAAAATGTTGGCAGCCAGGATCATTAGACAAGTTAGACATACCACATGGGTATCAAATCCTGTAGTTATGCGAAAAAAGAAAGGCGAGATTAGGATTTGTATTGATTTGAGAAACTTGAATCAAGCCTCAATAAAGGATAATTATCGATTGCCTAATATGGAAAATCCCTTGCAAAGTGTAATCGGTGCTGGTATTCTCTCCATGTTAGATGGGTTCTCGGGTTACAACCAAGTTCAAATTAAGGAGGAGGATTGGGGAAAAACAACATTCACTACACCCTGGGGAACATACGAGTACATTCGCATGCCGTTTGGCTTGTTAAATGTTGGCTCAACATTTCAGAGAGGAATGGACCATGCTTTTAATGATCTTATTGGAAAGATAATTGTTATCTACCAAGATGATTTGACCGTGTTCTCTAAAGAAAGGAGTGATCATGTGGGTCATTTGAAGAAATTTTTTGATAGATGCAGAAAGTTTGGTATATCTCCAAACCCAAAGAAGTCTACTTTTGGCATATATGAAGGAAATTTGTTGGGACACATAGTATCTAAAGAAGGCATCAAGATTGATCCTGAATGAGTAGTACAAGCCATAGAGACTATTCCTACCCCTCACAATGTTAGTAATTTAAGATCTTTCTTTGGAAAAATCAATTTTGTGAGGCGATTTTATTCCTAATTTAGTCGAGCTTGCAAAACCTTTAAATGTGCTTCTAAAGAAGGATGCTGAGTTTATTTGGGGTAAACAACATGCTTCTTCATTTTCCAAGTTAAAGAAAGCTATCTCCACATCCCTTGTCCTAGTGAGCACAAACTACGATAGAGACCTTTTAGTCTACTCATATGCCTCCGAAGATAAGATAACAGGTGTTTTATTGCAAAAGAATCATGAAAGTCATTAACAACCTATAGCCTTTATGAGTAAGAACCTGAGAGATGCTGATTTGAATTACACAACAACTAAAAAACAAGCTTATGCTTTGGTAAAATCCTTGAAGCACATCAGGACGTATATCGAGTATTCGAAGGTCATAGCTTATGTCCCATACCAAGATGTCAAGGATGTTCTCTCTCAGCATGATGGGATCGGAGTCAGAGGAAATTGAATAGCCAAAATTCAGGAATATGATTTGGAAATTAAATCCATCAAGATTGTTAAGGGACAAGGCCTTACACAAATCATTTCAAAAGGGAAACCATCAACAGAGGTGAGTCCAGGAGGAATGATGGTGTTATATATTAATGAAGAACATGAATGGTATAGGGATATTATCCTTTACTTGAAAAATTTAAAGTGCCCCAATTACCTAGTTGACCACCAGAGAAGAGCCCTTAGATTGAATACATCTAAATATGTGTTGACGCAAGATGGATTAGGATGGAAAAACTATGATGGAATAATTTTGAAATGTGTGAATCTTCAAGAGTCCCAAGATATTATGAAAGACTTGCATGTGGGAGTATGTGGTGGTCACTATGCTCCTAGAACTACCACGTCCAAAATCATGAGAGCGGGTTATTATTGGACCACACTATTTAAGGACATTCATGCATTTGTAAGGGTTTGTTAAGAATGTCAATTCTTCTTTGGAAAACCAAGATTGTCGGCCTTGCTGCTATCTCCTATAGTGGTAGAAGTTCATTTTCAATAGCAGGGAATGGATTTTGTAGGACCATTTGATCATAATTCGAGTAATAGATACAAGTACATTTTGACATGCATGGATTATTTTACTCAATGGGTTGAAGCTATTCCCACTATGAAGGCCACGACATAAGTAATAGTAAAGTTCTTGGAAGAATACATTGTCTCTAGATATGGATGTCCCTTGAAGCTTACTACAGATAATGCCAAGGCTTTCTGCAAAAGTGAAATGAGCGAGTTTTGTGCAGATCATAGTATTATATCTCATTCCTCAAATTACTATCCCCAAGGAAACAAATTGGCCCAATCTAGCAATAAAAACTTGTTAAAATTATTGAAGAGGATGATTGGAGAAAATAAAAGCAGTTGGGATACCAAGTTATAGTATGCTTTGTGGGCAGATAAAACAACAGTAAAAAGGATAACGAGTAAATCCCGTTTTGAATTGGTGTATGGGCAACATTGTAGATTACCAATCAATCTCTAGATACCAATTAATAAATTGTTGGAACAATGTTCATCCTATCATGAAGCAATGCAATTGAGAATTGATAAACTGGTTGAGCTTGACGAGACAAGGAGAGAAGCTTTCGATAGAATGGTTATAGAACATGAGGGAATAAAGGGTACCTTTGATCAGAAGACCAGGAGTGAATTTTTTTGGAGTTGGAGACGTAGTTATTTTATGGGATAAAAACAAAGAGAAATAAGGAAACCACAAAAAACTGGATAAATTTTGGATGGGTCCTTATTGAGTAGGAAGGATAGCTGGAAAGGGTTCGTTTTGATTAGAAACTTTGGATGGGGATGAATTGGAGTTTCCCATGAATGAGATATTCCTTAAACACTATTTCCCTCCATACGAGGGCATGACCTAGAAAGAGTCTTCCCTGTTTAGTTTAGCGTAGGAACTTGAATAAGCTCTTTTGAACAGTAGGTTTGAGTCCTCAATGTTGCATGGTCCCGAGTCTTTGAGTCTTTATGTCTTTGATTGAAGAAACAAGAACTCGAGAAGTAGGGGAGGCCATTGAGGATCAAAAGATGTTGGGTTTCTCAAAGTCATAGGAGGTGTTTGCTATATCTTGTATAAGGCCTCGAAACATTATCTGATAGCCAGTGGAGTCTTGCTGAAGCTGGATTGATCTCTTCAATACATAACACATCCTTAGAGTGTTTAAGGAATGTGACCCGAAGGGATCTGGTGCAGGAATTGAAATTGCCTAAAAGGATGACCTCCCCCAACATCAAGTATTGAATAATGATAGAGTATAAAGCTAGGTATGGGTCATTATTGGAATTGCTATGAACAACAAACTGAGACTAGGCTGGGGGAAGTAGAAAATCACAATGTAGAGATCTTTGGGGAGAGGATGTGAGCCACTAAGCCAGACCAACATGAACATGGAAATCTCATTCACTAAAACCAAAGAGACCTTGCTTCTAAGGTAGTCTTTGACCAAATAAGCCACCCTACTTGATCCTCTAACCCCTACAGAGGATCGAGTTTCTTGTCGACAAGATGAAAACCAATGATAACTTGCTATGTTTGGAAGTGGCTTGATGGAGCTCTCATGGGTCTGAGTAACAAAAAGGAGATCAGATGAATTGAGAGCATCATGTAGCATGCTTGGGAAAGACCAAAGAGACCCATTCCTGTTCTAGCATCCCCATCATAATCCCCACACTCCATCTATGCCTCAACTTTGCTAGTCATTTAGAGAATCCAGGCCAAGAATACCTTTGTGGTGGGGAATTCCAAATAATAGTCCGAAGATCTCTCATAATTTCCCATTTCTCTACTTGTCTTGTTATTGCAATTAATGCCCTCAAGTGTTTCATCTCTGCAACTTACGATCTAGTGAGGTTAGGATTTAGGAAAATCTTATTGGATAGAGAGAGCAATCGCCACTTGGCTTTGAGAGCCCGAAGCCTGCCCTCTGTTGACCTGAACTGAATGAAGAGTGGAGTCATGACCGAACCGATCTCTCTCAAGTGGGATATAAGAGAGATCGAGGTAATCATAGAGAAACATGGTGCCCATTTGCACGGGGTTTGAGGAAGGAGAGGGTGAGGAGATCCTACTAACCTTCAAGTTTAGTTCTCGAGCTCGTCTACTACGTTCTTCCATTAGCTTGGCTTGAACAACTTCCTCAACTGCAGCCAAAGGACAGGGGGATTTTTACTCCCCCTAACAACCTATGCCCATGAATTACAAATATTTTCTCCCTAGATAACCTATCTTTCCCTTTTGCATATGAAATAAAGAGGCGCAAAAGTATGAAGTTAAATCTAGATCCATGAAGGGCCAAGTTGAAAGAATCAAAAAATTTAAACATTCAAGAACAATAAAATTGTGATTGCTAAAAATCACTGTCTGGTCATGGCTACAATGAAAACTGACGAGGACACCAAGTTCCAATTCCAACTTGCATCGAGAGAGAGAGGTGAGCTGGACCTTTGCAGGGACTACTAACATTTAATGGATGCCTAAGAAATGCAAATTCGAGCAGAGTCATATCCTTGAGTATTAATCCAAGCAAGCTCCTGTTATAACATTGATGCTCATATAACCAAATACATTTAATGCAAACCAACTAAAGTATTTAAGTTCATTAGGTTATATACATATATATAATTTATCCTAGGTTATGCATTACATAATACATATATAACCTAATATCATAATCTAAGTTGCAGGAAACGCGACCCCCCCTTGTCCCCAACGTGTTTCAGTGACATTCTACTTATCTTTCATTTTTTATCCTTTTACTTAAGTTTTTAATATTACCCTTAATTGTCTCAAGATGTTTGAGAGTGGTTCCAACCTCATCGGACTTCATATGCAATAGGTAGAATTTTAGATCCCATTTAGAATTCAACAGACTTAATAGTTTTAAGGAGTTCAATATTGAGGGTATGGGATTGGCATTTAATCAAGCACACAAACTCTTCTATGTATCTCAATATTGGTTGTGTTGATTGTTGAACTCCTCTATCATGACCTTAATAAAAATGTACTTTTAACTCGAGCAAAATCACTTGTTAAGCTTGAGAAGAATTTTCTACCTTATTTTAATTATTGGATTAGGAAGTTTCATCAAAATTGTAGGGTGAGTCATTGACTAATGTCATTGGAGAATCAACTTTGAGCTTCGAGGTAGAGGCATAGTTTTAAAAATAGGTCTGACCAGTTTCGAAACCGGCCGGTTCACCAGTTCGGTACCAAACCGGTTCAAACCAGCAGGTAAACCGGATCGGTGACCGGTTAGTTACCGAACCGGCCAGTTGGTAACAAAACCGGTCCGGTTCGGTAACTAACCGGTCTGACTGACAGGTTTTGAAACTGACCGGGTTGGTTACGGGCAGCTTCTATTTTTTTTTGTTTTTTTAAGTTTCATATTGTTTTTTTATTTTTTTTGTTTATATTTTTAATTTTTTACTAACCTATCCCTAACCTAAACTAGTGCCCACCCAACCCAACCCAACTACGCAACCCAACTACAAATATAAACTAGTGTCGGTCCACTTCCTAATATCCTATTATTTCTTTTCACTTGTGTTTGCTGTTTGAGACTTGAGTGAGTGCTTAGTGGACTCGGTGGATAGTAGCAGTGCTCACTGTTGAGTTGGGTCACGGGTGGAGTTGTGGACAGTGCTGGAGTGTGGATAGCAAAGTGCTGAAGCCTGATAGTTGGGTCATGGGTGGACAATTTATCATTTTTAAGATTGCAGTGTGCACTTGCAGAGGGCAGTCTTCAAGTTCATTGTTCAATACTCATTATCAATTTATTATAGATTCAACCTTTACTATATAGGGCCTAGCCGCCTAGGCCTTATGGATTATGTATTTTGTTCTAGTATCCTAGATATGTTACATGTATTATCATTTATGTATTGCACAGAGTACAGTCACAGACTCCAGATTACAGTACACTTTGTGCCATTTTGATATATTGGCTCTTATATGGTATATACATGAGCAAATTTTGGTTATTTTGTCTTCAATGCCTTGGAATCATGGATTATAATCTTGAAGATGTTGGTTTTCTTTAAAATTTAAATATTTGATGTATTTTTTAGCAAACCGATTCATTAAATTCAAATCGGTCGATTTATGACCGGTTCATTACCGATTCCAATTCCGATTCCGAGTTGACCCTCTACCGATTCCGAGTCCGATTCCGATTTTTAAAACTATGGGTAGAGGCAAGGGCTAAAGCCTAGAGGAGGAAGGCATAGGGTGCTATTGATGAATAGGATTCCAATATAGGCAATGATTCATCAACACGTATGATTTATGAGTTATGTTTCACATTTATTTTCTTGCATGTCCTTACTCATCTATTAATTTAACATACAAACACACACACATATCATGTTTCCTCGTTTCCAAAAATTTGGGGCGTCACATTTCCAACGTGTCCCCTATTTGGAATCCCATCCCTATTTCCCTGTTTTTTGCAACTTAGATCATAATATTATTATGATATCATTTTTATAGCTTTAACCAATCAACTTATTAGTGATATAATTATATTAGTATTCTATAATCCTTTCAATATTATTATGATATTGTAATCAATTGTGTTGTTAGTGATAATTATATATTTAGAATTATATAATCCTTTTATAATATTATTGATATTATATTAGTATTAGCTTTGTATCCTAAAGGATTTAAGTTTGTTAATTTAAATTTTAAATTTTTTAATTTCTAAACATTTGGAGATGTATATCACAATTTGTGTTTTTGTTGGTAACTATGCAAATAATTCAATGTATTCATATCAAACAAAGGCCGTACCAAAAGATGGTCAAGGTAAAAGGAGTAAAGTGTTTTCTTTGAAATGTGTGAAACAAAGGGACCCCGTAAAAAGGTAAAGTGTTTTTCCCAAAATGTCTAAAATGGAGGAAAGGGGTAAGATTAATTTTTTCATTGATATCACTGTTGTTGAAGAGGGTGGTACTGATGATAACAAAAATGATGGTGACGACTTGCTCGCTGCTTAAAAAGTAGATTGTAAGGGGGACTTCAAAATGGGTTGCTTAGTATTGATGGTTGCTTAAGTGAATTTGATTTTCAAGGTGAGGGTGATAGTACTTCAATTAAGCATTGATTGTTGGTTCTAGTTTTTTAATATAAAGTATTGTATTAGGTAATATAATTAGGTGGCAAGGTATGATGTAAGCAATGATTGTTGTTCTAGTTTTTCAATATAAACTATTGTATTAGGTAATATAATTGGGTGGTGTTACCTACTAAGTCATGCTTAGTTGGTTGTATCAAGCGAGCTAGCAAAGCAGAACAAGTATACTTGTTCATTGTTCAGAGTTAAGTAGTCCGACAGGCTTTTTCTGTGAGTTTGTTCATTTTGTTTTGTAACACATGTCCATACTCCCTTGGGGAAATTGTAAAAAATGTGCTAGCATGATCAATTTTTATAAAAGGCTCGACTTCCTAGCCTTAACCATCATGTCGATTAGCCCTGATTGTTTTTTCCCTTGGTAATTATTGGTTGTTGAACAAATGACTAATCATTTCTGAGTTTTTCACTCACACCTCCAAAGTTGTCTTGGTGGTTAGGAATTAGGAGGTTATTAGAGCCTCCGTGTCAAAGTTTATAATCATGTTAGGCATTTGAATTGAGTCATATGGACATGTACTAGGCCCCCCTAGAGTTTTGTTTGATTTTGAGAAAGTAAAATTTTCCCGCAATATTAGGCCATTTTTAATGGTTTAATTAAAAACTTCAAAATGTAATAATTGATGGGTTTGGACTCCATTTTTGGAGCAGGGATGCTCATTTTCACACTCAGAGCGTCCTCTTTACCCTAGAGGCCACTTTTCCTATATTTCGGGTGGCTAAAACATCCCGTGGAGCATTATTTCTCTAAAAATGCATTAAAACGTCATTTTATTGTTAAAAGTGCAACAAATTGGCACTAAAAGACAAGTTGAAAAATTCAAAATTGATATGTTAAGTGAGGAAATGACATGGCATGGGTCACCCAAGCATGCGACCCTCTCCATTTGAAATTTTATTTGTTTAAGTGGGGAAATGACATGCCATGGGTCCCCAAGCATGCGACCCTCCCCATGTGAAAGTTTTAAACTTTGGTTTAATTTTTTATTGGTAGCGAGTGTGTTTTAAATAAGAGGTGATGCCAACTTCAAGCATGTGAATGGTATCAAGGAGGGGTGGACCCCTCTTCATAAGAGTTTAAAGAAAAGACCTTGGATATATTGTATGTTTTAGATATATCATATGATTGGAAGGAATCGCATGATGTTGTTGGGATAAACTCGCGCATGAAGAGAAAGAGACGCCAACCTCATGAGATAGTGAATGGTTGGGTGTGTGTTGGCACTTAATGGATGGGTTGGTGGAGTTAGGTGAATGAGATTCCATCCTCCTCTTCAGTTCCACTCCACTTCAAATCACTTCAACTCAGTTAGACTATCTCTCAACTGAACTCCCTATGCTAGTGTTAGATGCACCAAATTTCTCCTGCTTTGGCTATAAATAAAGCATGATCCTCTCCATTGAATCTAGTTAGAGTTGCTTCGGAAGGCTTTCCATTGTAATATTGTTGTTATATTTTGCATTGTGAATAAAGAAAAGCTTTAGAGGCTAGATGGTGTAAGGCATTCAGTTGGATGAATATTGCTGGTTATGCTTGAGGTAATCTGTATCTGGTGTATTTTTTCCTTGCTTGATTTGTGAATCTAACCTTGTTAGGATTGCTCCCAATCGAATGGAAAGAGTCTTTAAATAAGTTTATTTATAGATTCTATTGTTCATATGTATGTAAAGATCAAGATCTGGCATTTTCAATAAGTTTATTATCATGCTGCTCTAGTCTTTTATATGTATATAATTGGATCTCACAAATATCTTTGCAAGTTTTATTTATGCTAGTTACAAGTTACCATGGAGAATTAGTTTGTTCCTTATCATCTTCACATTTTCACTCGGCGTAGTCCAACTGTTTCCATCAGAAGCTCTTTGGCTGATCTTCAAAGCTACAAGCTTGTCCTCTGCTCTTATCTCCTTTTAAAATTTAAAATCTACTTGGTTACTTGGTTCATGGCTTTCATTTTTTAGATCTATCATCTTAGAGTGAAATTTGTCACAAATCTATCTTCTAAAAGCTCAAAGTCTAGATCTGAAAGTTTCGTACAAAAGATTCATCTTTCGTTGACTAGATCTAGTTAAATCTACTTTCCTTTGCAAGAAAATTTGAAGCATATTCTTAACTTATCATTTGAAATTATTTTGCCTAAATTTTAAAGTTGAATCTTGCATCTAAGTGCACATCATATTGGTTGCCCAAAAGGCAATCCAAGATCCCAAGGAAAGCTTGCTTTCCTTGGTCATTTTTTTGAATTTTTTTATCATTTTTTTTAACTTAGAATTTTTTACATTTTTTTTTAGATGTTCAAAGACACTCTTAAAGTGTTTTTGAGCATCTTTTGGATTTAATAACTTGCTGGTTTTTAGCAGGTCTGTCCAAAAATAGGTGCTACCTGATTTTGGGAGATTTAAGCCATTGAGCTCCCCATTCCAATACTGCTCAATGTTTTACCTATTGTAAGTTTTTGGATCTCAAATAACAAGGACCAAAGAGCATTCCTCTTCGAACTTTTTGTAAACCACTTAATAAATTTTTTGAGGAGGCTTTTTAGAGCCCACTCCCCATCCTCCCAGGGGGGATTTGTGTTGGTGTCAATTTTCGTGATTTTCTTGTTTTAGTTTAGTTTTTGTTTGCATATTAGCATGCTCTTTGGATCCCTCTTAGACAGTTCAGAGTAGGATCACATAGAATCCGGGTAGAATCAGACCACCAGATTGATAGATCAGACAGGATCTGCCAACTGTGTCATCTACAAGAAGTGGAAACTAAGTCACATTTTATCTTTAGATGTCCTATATACTATGAGATTAGAGGATGCTTCCATTGCTTGTTCAGGGGGCCTCAAACTCTAGCCTCCTTCTTCAGATACGCTGATCAGATATGTCCAGCACTTTATATTCAGGAGGCTCTCAGGTTTCAAGCGCAGGTCCTCCAGCCCCCCACCAGACCAAATACCACACAGCGGATCATGATGTTCTTCAGCGTGCTACCATCTACCAAGGGCACCAAGAGATCTACTGACCTCGATATCGATCCAACTCCCAGATCAGTAAAGGCTGGGAGTTCTCTACCCACGAGATCTCAGTGGCAGCTCCGTACCAGACCTCCCTCCAAGAGGCACTCAGGACTTTCCAGACCTCACAAACATCACTCTAGAGGGCACTCCATGCCTACCAGCTCCTATTGTGGGCAGTAGACACTTTTGCACTTCCCTCAGTTTTCCTCGCTCATCCTTGGATGTTAGGAGTACTAGACCTTCCTTGGTTGCTTTGGCTCCTAGATCTTGTCCGCCATAGCTCCTTCGCCCCTGTGCAGGGTTACCATTTTGGAAATGGGGCATGAGCTCTCCCATGCTACAACCTAGCTCGCCTTGTACACTTTTACTTCTTGCTATTTCATTGCTTATATTGTATTTCTTTTAAGGGAGATCGTTTGATCCTCCCACATGCACAAATATCATTGTAACCGACAGTCCCATTGACCTACTTTGCGGTCATTAGTGGACATTAATAAAATTATCTTATCTTATACTTTTATAAGGGTTCACTTTTGTTATATCATCCATTTGTCAAAGTAATACAATTACTAATCCCATGACTTCTCGAGTTACCCGATAGGAGAAAGAGATGCGTGGTAGGACTAATTATAAAATTTTTGATTATCTTTTGCATTATTTTTATTCTTTAAGATTAACCCCTCCTTGATTTCTCGATTGAGGTCCATTTGGACCGAAAGAGATTCTTGGAGGTTTTATTTCTTTTTAACAAACAATCACAGTGATTAAAATCCTTAAAACTTTACCAAGACTAGGGTGTGTATGCTCTACATCGTTGTGGTTCGACCGAACAATTGGTTGCATCAAAAGCAAGATGGATGACTAGTTTAATTAGGATCATTTTTAAATTAACCTCCCGAGGAAAAATTCCAATGCCTCGACTTAATCTATTGCGGGGAAAGTTCACAAAGGAAGTGGGAACAACTGGGTAGTGACCTCGAGACACCGTCAACCTACACTCTTGTTGGTGTAGTGTTGGACACATCTTAGATACTCCAATCCAACCACACATATTCCTCACCTGGAACCGCATTGGATAAGGGTTTTGGACATACTCCTCATACTTTCAGGTATATTTGGAGTTCCCTTCCCCCTAATCTAATTCACTCATCTTCCACAATAATCTAAAATTGACCAAGAGCATTTGCAACACATTTCTCAACACTACAACAACACTTTCTTATTTTCAACTCCATTTTTATCATACAATCATTTGCATCGATATCATTTGTATATCATGTGTTAAGTTAATCTATATGTTGTCGTACTTACAATTCTTATTGCAATATCTTGTTTCAATATTTTCATCAAAACTCCTAAATAAGTCATTTGATCACAAGTCATCACACTAAGCCTTCACAACCTTAGATTTTAATAGGGTCTACCCCCCTTGGCTTCAATTAGGAGTTGGCCTAAACGGAGGAGTCAAGAACAAGGTGACAGCCTTGACTCGAGACTTGCCCCGAAGGACACACTGAATGGCTTGAATATTTCTACCACGTGTGAAAAGTGACAATTGGTGGCAAGGAATGATGTAAATGAGAGAGTGGTATATTTATTTATTTTTCCAAACGAAACTTTGTGGAAAAACCTGAAGGATGCTTCTCCAACGTTTGTGGATGGCATCATTGTAAACCCATTGGTGTAAACTAGTGCGCCTCACCCATGGGGATCAAATTGAGCACCTATTAGCACAAAACTAGTCAAATGCCCAACAACATCAACGACAATCGATTGAGCTACCTCTTGGGATAGAAATGTTGAGAAACATCTTGTCTCATCCTCAAGCACTTAAGTAAAAGTGAGATTGTTGGTACAATGCCGAACCCCTTTAACTCACGCAGAGCAAGCATGTCACAAGTGGGATTTGACCTTGGTTGGGGAGGATAAAATCTTCTCCTCTTTTTCACCTAAGCTAGATCCAACTGACAAAATGTTTAGGAACATCTCATTCCACCCATAAGGAATTAGTGAGAGGGAGATTGTTTGTAGTTGGTACCTTGCCAGCCCTAATCACCCATGAAGGTCAAACATGTCAAAAGCATGATTTGAAACTAGGTGGGAGGAAAACTTAGCCACCCAACCTAGACCCAATTGACATCAATGTTTAGGACACTTCGTCCCACCCTCAAGTACTTAAGTGAGAGTGAGATTGTTGGTACCTCGCCAACCATATAAATGGAGTATACCCCTTACTTGCATGTTGCATGTGTTCTTGGATGGGCTTAAAGATCTCACTGCTTTCCTATTGAAACAAACCTCAATGAGTTTTGAATTTGGATGGTTAGGAGAAAATTCCTCTTGCTTTCCCCCATCAAGCCACGAGGGGCAAACATGTCACAAGTGGGATTTGAACCTAGATGGGTAGGGCAACAACTTCTCTTCATAACCACCGAAGCTAGACCTAATTGACATATGAGGGAGTGGTATCATACATATATGAGTGGGTAGCAACATTAATAGAATGCACATTATTCTCTCTATAATGTTATATCAAGCCCCTGCTGCTCTTTATCCTTATGACATTGCTTGATCTTGCTATTCCATTCATTCCTCATATATTAGTTAGTTTAGATTACGTTAAGCTCTTGGAATAGCCCTTGGCACTCATGGAGGTGCTTATTGTTGATTTTACTTCATTCTTTACTCCCACTAATCCATCTTTTTTGTCATTCATTGGACGTTAATATGCTAATCTTATCTTATTTCTATCTCTTGTGATATGCTCCTAGTTGAGGATATCATTCCCCATTAATATGACTATATTGTGTTTTCCATGGTGTATGTGTACATATTGATGATATTAACATATTTTTGTGACTGGTAAGAGATTCAATTTTGCTAGTTGCTTGTTGCTCGACCTTTTCCCCTCCCTCCACACAAAAATACCAAAAAATATCTCTTGCTAGCAGTGCTCTAAAGTACCCCTTTCACATGCCTTACTAAAAATTGCCCCTTACTAATTTGGGTACACCTAAAATATGTGCATCTTGGAATAGTTTCTACGACATAAGTACCTCTCTATACAAAAAAAAATTCCACGTTGGTTTAGAGATGTGGCCGTCAACAATATATAAGGTCCAATATACCTTGATTGTTATGCCAATGGGGACAGCCACAAGGGAGTGGTGCCTCCTACTAACATAATGGTTGATTAGTTTCAGTGTGAATATGATTATTGCGTGGCCTTCCCCACTCCATCTATGCAAAAATACCAAAAAAATTCTCTCATTGGCAACACTCCACAGTACCCCTTTCACATGTCATACTAAAAAATGTCCATTGCTAAGTTGGATGCGCCTTGGAATTGTTTCTGCAACTTAAATACCTCTCTATGTCACGTCCCCATGCCTCCAACTGGCGAAGAGGACGCGACTACAAGCTTCAATCACCCGGGCTAAGAGCCCCATGAACATGTACAGGCATAAAATTTGCAGAAACAGAATGCTGAAAGAAAATGCATTGCAGTATAACATGCATAAACGCAATTGTTTATCATACACAGCTATAATTATTTATCTTGCACAGCGGAATCAACATGCATTCACACAAGCATTCATTTCGACATGTTCATCAATTTCATTAACAAAATTTAAGGTTGCAGAAGTAAAATGAACAAGATCACTTATCTTATGAAGAACTCGATCCGCAACCAGCTACGTCGCTACAATGTTCCACCCCAACCATAGGCCAGCGTGCTCCTTAATCTCTCAGCAGCGCTGCCACCCCCGAGCTGGGCATGATTCTCCAAGGGATAAGGGAACAACATGCTTACACATAGCCAAGAATATACAAACACAGCCAAGCCAACACAGTTGGGTTTATCAGGCCATCGAGGAGCTGGAGAAGGAAAATTGCTAAGTTGGTGAGCTCATTACAGAGCCAAGAACACCTACACTAGAACTAGCCTGACCTCTAAGACACCCAAACACACCCAACACAAGGAATCAGTCCCTTCTCTGCTACACAGTCCCTCAGGCCCTGCATTCCCTTCCAGTGCTATTAAGGGGTGATGGAGAAGAAGGCCAGCCCTCTAGTTATGTCTGTGTGGTTTCCATCCACCAGGTTTATCAAGAAAATCTAAGCCAACATCCCTGCTCCTCTCACAGTCTGAAGACCAACCATTGCACTCAGGAAATTAATTTTGCTGTCACAGCTTAAACAGGAAAAAAAAACGACTTCAAACCTTCTACCGTAGTCCCCAAACGTAACAGCAAACACAGCTCACGACGTGGGGGAAAAAAGGCCCGTTTTGCACAACCAAAACTACTGGGGAAAATGTACGCAAACCATACTGGGGACGAATTTTATAGTCTCATGACCAGTACATGAAAAACCACAATGCAGAACCCACGAATCAGCCCGTGAGTAGAGGATACGTCCACACTATTCACAAATCCGTAGAAGAAAACCATAGGGGTAAAGCCAGGAAAATTCCTATGTGTGAAAACCATGAGCAGACAAATGGGAAGTGCGCGAAGGTGAACAACTACCAAGAGGACACGAAATTGCAGTGCGTGGGTGTTTAGCAACTCATGGAGAGGAAGAAGTGTCTGCGTGAGGGGATGAACAGCAAAATCGTGGGTAGAGTGTGCGTGTGGGTGAGGACTAACAGTCCTGCCACCCCACTTCCAAGACCATAACTGCCTCAACCACCAGTATCCTTTCTTAATGAAAGTGGTTGGAATAAAACAAAGGAAGAAGACACATGGATTTTCACCCTATTGGCCAAGGTTTGACAAATTCCCCACATCCTTATCCTTGGGAAAATCATGCCCCTTTCAATTTAGTTGCCGCGATCGTAGCTGGTCGGGTTCATTTAATTAATTATAGATGCATATTTACATGATGACCAACATAATATATGCCGCATGCCCTGATATACAATCGGTGACAAAATTTAAATCCAAAACATAACATGATCGATCAATGGTGGGGCCTTGGCCTTTAGCTCCACACCATGATCATTTACAATATATACATCATATACATCTAATGCAATGGGGTCAAAACCGAGGCATTACATTCCCCTCCCCCTTCAATAGCACTATCCTCAGTGCTTACAAAATTGAACAAAATGCTACACTGGCATCGCCTCAGTGTTCCGCAAAATTGAACAAAAATGGATGGGCCAATCGCATGGCATCCTCCAGCTCCCATGTAGCCTCTTCAGGTCCGTAGTGCTCCCATTGCACCTTTACCTGACCTATGGCTCGGTTCCAAAGCATTGTGACCTTCCTGTCGAGGATGCGCATTGGCTCGATTCGGAACTCTCCCTCGGGTTCCACCTGAATCACATCCCAATTTATCACATGGTTAGGATCATGTACATATTTCTTAGGCAAAGAAACATGAAAAACATTATGAGCTCTAGTGCTAGCAGGAAATGCAAGTCTATATGCAACTGGCCCTATACTTTCAAGCACTTCAAACGGCCCACAGTATCTCGGTGACAACTTGGCACAACTACCAATCTTCAAGGAACTCTTCCTTGCCCTCACTCTGAGGTAGACATGATCCCCAACACTAATCTCCCTGTTCACCCTATGCTTATCTGCATAGCTTTTCTGTCTGTCTTGTGCTGCTTTCATCTTCTGCCTGATCTTTATAACCTCTTGCTCCATTTCCTTGAGCAATTCTGGTCCAAGCACAATCCTGTTCACTGGATTATCCCAAGTCACTGGTGTCCTACACCTTCTTCCATACAAAGCTTCATATGGACTCATCCCCAAGGATGCTTGACGTCCATTGTTATAAGCAAACTCTACCAAGTGCAAGTAATCTTCCCACTTGGTTGGTTTGTCCATTACGTACATGCGAAGCATGTCTTCAAGCACCTGATTAACTCTCTCTATCTGACCATCTGTCTGAGGATGATATGCAGTGCTGAAGTTTAGCTTTGTACCCAAATCTGCAAACAACCCCTTCCAAAAGTTGGAAGTGAACTTGACATCTCGGTCAGAGACTATTGCCTTAGGAAGTCCATGCAATTTGAAAATCTCCTTCATGAAGATCTTTGCAATGTCGCCAGTCTCATATGTAGACTTAACCGATATAAAATGTGCTGCCTTATTTAACTTGTCTACCACAACCTTGATAGAATCATGTTGTCTCCAAGTCATTGGCAATCCTGTAATAAAATCCATCGAGATAACTTCCCATTTCCATTCCGGAACTGGCAAAGGCTGCAACAAACCTGCTGGATGTTGATGCTCAACCTTTACCTGTTGACATTTCATACACCTCGAAATGTACTCAGCCATGTCCTTTTTCATTCCTGGCCAAAAGTACTGCTTTCTTGCTGTAGCAATGGTCTTTTGATATCCTGGGTATCCAGAATATGGAGCTTGATGGATTTCATCCATAACAACTCTCCTCAAATCTGCTACCTTCGAAATATAAATTCTGCCTTTATAAGTGAGAAGTCCATATTCTTCCAATTTATATCCCTCATACCTCTTCTCGAGACTTTGCTGCTGCAATTTGTCTTTTACTTGCTCATACAAGTCATCTCTGGCAACATGATTGGCAATCTGCTGCCTCAAATCTGATTGGAAAATACTAAGAGATGCCACATGCATTTCTTGCACTTTCCTACTGAGTGCATCAACTACCTTATTCTATTTTCCCTTTATGTGCTTGATTTCAAAATCAAACTCACATAAAAACTCCAGCCATCTTGCTTGCCTAGCATTCAGAGTAGGCTGATCAAACAAATATTTCAGTCCACAATGATCCGTTCTGAGCTCAAATCTCCTACCCATCAAGTAATGTCTCCACATCTTGAGAACATGTACTATGGCTGCAAGCTCTAGATCATGAGTGGCATAGTTCTTCTCATGTTCCTTCAGCTTTCTTGACTCATAGCATAACACGTGGTTGTCTTGCATAAGGACTCCTCCAAGCCCTTGTCTTCATGCATCGGTACATACCACAAAATATTTTTCTGGATCGGCAACTTTCAATACTGGTGCACTGGTGAGAAGATTCTTCAACCGCTGGAAACTTTCTTCACATCTCGATGTCCATTCGAACTTCATCCACTTCTTTTGCAAAGAAGTGATAGCATGTGAAACTTTGGAGAATCCCTCAATGAATCTCCTATAGTATCCTGCGAGTCCCATGAAAGATCTCACATCTGTCACATTTCTTGGAGTAGGCCAATTCATAATGGCTTCAATCTTTTCAAGGTCCATAGATATACCCTCCTCTGAGATAATGTGACCCAAATACTGAATTCTATCTCTATAGAAGTCACATTTTCTTAGTTTCGCATACAACTGATGCTTCCTGAGCAATTTCAATGTCAATCTCAGATGCTCTTCATGTTCTTCCTCATTCTTAGAATAAACAAGAATGTCATCAAGGAAAACAAGAACAAACTTGTCCAAATACCTGCTGAAGACACTATTCATAAGGCACATAAATGTAGCTGGTGCATTTGTGAGACCAAATGGTACCACTACAAACTCATAATGCCCATACCTTGTCCTGAAGGTTGTCTTATGAATGTCTTCATCCTTGATTCTCACTTGATGGTAACCAGACCTCAAGTCAATCTTGGAAAATACATTTTCTCCTCTCATTTGATCAAAGAGGTCATCAATCCTAGGAAAAGGATATTTGTTCTTCACAGTGACCTTGTTCAACTGTCTGTAATCGATACATAACCTGAGTGTACCATCTTTCTTCTTTACAAACATAACTGGTGCTCCCCAAGGAGACACACTTGGCCGGATATACTTATTTTCCAACAACTCTTGCAGTTGCAACTTCAACTCTAGCATCTTTGGGGTACTCATCCTGTAGGGTGCTTTGGACACTGGTGCTGCTCCTGGCACAAGTTCAATTGTGAAATCAATGTCCCTCTTTGGAGGAAGCCCTGGAATCTCATCAGGAAACACATCCCTGAATTCCTGTAACACCTGATAGTCCTCCAACCTAGGAGTTTCATCTCTCGTTTCCTTCAAAATCTAAGCTACATACAACTGGCAACCCTTCCTACAGAACTTCTTTAACTGCATTGCTGAAATTTGCTGTACTGATATCACCTTTGGAATACCCTTCACAACTACTAGGTTCCCTTCTTCATTCATGCATTCAAAAGTCTTATTGTAGCAATCAAGCTTCACCCCGTGAGATTCTAACCAATCCATTCCAATGAGAACATCATAGGAACCAAGTGGTAGAACATTCAGATATACACACGTGACCAATCCATTCATGACCAATGGACATTTCTCTACCACTTCACTGACCTTTCTCTTAGTTCCAGTGGCTAGCTGAACTAACCAAGACTTCCTATGCTTTACTTTCTTAAAAGCACAAATATCCACTACTCTAGGAGTAATGTAGCTATGCGTAGAACCAGGGTCAATCAAAATAGAAACAGATTGCTCAACAATCTTACCTACTACTTCAACCACAACTGACTGGTGATCTGCTTAGCGGTACTCCAGTGCTCCATAAATCCTAGGGACTGCCCTTGCTACTTGACCTACCGTTTCTGCTTCTTGCATGTTATAAGCTGGCCTTGCACTCTCATTCTCGAGTGGACAATTCCTGTGCATGTGGGGTCCTCCACATTTCCAACATTGAAGTGGCCCTCTATTCTGTTGTGGATACTTAGGATTTTCTTCTGTCACTCCAACTGGCTTGCTCGCAGCTTGGGAGGGCTGCTTCTGCTGATTCTTGAAGCTAGAAGGTTTGAAACCTTTCTTTCTTTGGTCAAACTTCTCGTTCTTCTTGTCCTTCCATGCCTTATGGAAATTTAGCTTACCTTTGCTTTGCTCATAGCAATGCTTATCCTTTCTTATCGCTTCTTCAAGAGTTTTAGGTTCATAGAACTCAATTCTATCTTTGTAAGACTGAGGTAATCCACTCAGAAAACGCCGGACCTTTACTTTTTCATCTCTGATGTACCGGACATACCTCAATAGCTCCAAAAACTTATTTGCATATTCTTCCATGGTCTGCTGTCCCAACCTCAACTCATGGAATTCCTTAATCTTGTCATCATAATACCTGTCAGATAGGTATTTCTGCTTGAAATACTTCTTGAACTACTTCCACTTAAGTCTCCTTTCACTGATCCTCTTTACTTGCTTGAAGTGTTCCCACCAAATGGATGCTCTTCCATTCAGGTTGAATATGGCAACTCTTTCCTTCATGTTTCCTGAATAATCATGCACTTGAAAGTAATTCTTTATCCCAAGAAGCCAAGCTTCAGCCTCTTGTCCAGTCTTTACCTCACCATCAAATGTAGGAGGTTTAGCTTTCTTAAATTCATCACGAGAGAGATCCCTATGGTGTCTCTTTCTTTTCCTTTTATTAGAAGAATAACTTGAATCCCCACTGGATTCTTCAGAATCAGATGATCCACTAGAAGTCCCTCTCCTTCTCCTAGTACTGCTCTTACTGCCTTCTGGCCTTGCTGTACCTCGTCCCGAGTCTATCTTTCTCTGCAATTCTATCAAAATCTACAACATTGCAGCATTCAACTGATGCTGCTCTTCCTGGGCCTTAATCAAGCTTCTCATAGTGGCTGCAACATCTGACGGTGTCTCTTGGAATCTCCTTCCATTAGACTCTATGTCGTCATTTCTATTACAGACATTTTCTCCCATGGCATCTTCTGCTCGTTCATAGGAATCCCGAGCATCATATCCGTCATGGGTTCTCATACTAAACCACCCCTTACTTACCAAACTGCACTACCTGGAATACTTCCCTTGAAGGTGACTATAATTATGCAAACGTGTTAATAACACAATTGTTAGATGCACAATATTGATATGAATTCAGAATTACTTACCTTCTCCCGAAATAATTATAAAATTACAAATGCCCAAACACACAAAATTTTCTTCATCAAAGAATGTCTATCTGAGGGGGACAACGGGGGTCAAGGGGCCACTGCAGGGCAGGTCGAGGGCAGCGCCCTCGTTTTTTTTTTGTTTGTAAATTCTTGGGTTTTCGCACAATCTGGCGCATAAGATCGCTGCCTTTTTTCTCCTTTTCAGCCCTGAAATTTCACTGAAAAATAGCTGAAAATCCCTCTGAAAATAGTCAAAATCTGCTGAGAAATCCCATGGAAAAACTCAGAATTTTCCTTTCCTTCTCATCGGTTGTCAGATGTCTTTCCACATCGGAAGCCAAATGACTTTGGCTTCCGCAACGACGGATGGGAAATCACTAATTCTTCCGCTACCCCGGGAGTTGTTTTACATCGGAAGCCAAATGACTTTGGCTTCCGCAACAGTGGACTGGAAACTGCTTTCTCTTCCGCAGAATCGGCACTTGAGCTACTTTCTCTTCCGATTGGCGGCTGTTACTTAGAAAAATTTTCAACTCTCGGCGTCGGCGGTTCTTCCCTATCGGAAGCCAAATGACTTTAGTTTCCGCAATAGCGGCACACCAAAGGCCAACTCCTTTCGACGGCCGCTCTTTACTTGATTTTCGAGCCTTAACCCCTTTTGACGTGTCGGCAATCAGAGGACTTTCCCATTGGAAGACCTATTGCTTTGTCTTCCGCAACAACAGACGTGCAAGCAATTTCCTCTCCGCCGGGCGTCAATACACTTAGAAAATTTCCGCGTTTTTCTTTTCCCATCGGAAGACTTAACGGTTTGGTCTTCCGCAATGGCAGATGGGAAACCACTTTCTCTTCCACAACTGCGGAAGTATTTTTAACATCGAAAGCCAAATGACTTTGGCTTCCGCAACGGCGGACTAGAAACCGCCTTTTTTTCTTCCGCAATGGTGGAACAATTATCACTTCTTCTTCCGACAATTTCATCACTTAAACAAATTTTGAAAATTTGTCTTTCTTTGACCGCGTCGGCTATCGGCGATCTTTCTTCATCGGAAGCCAAATGACTTTGGCTTCCGCAACTGCGGACGTGCAAACCATTTCCTTCTTCCGCAGAATCGGCGACCGAATCCCTTCCGTAGCCGCAACGGCGGATGGGAAGCTGCTAGACCTTCCGCCACATCAGAAGTCGGAACCTCTAACCTTCCGATGACCCGACTGTCAGCACTTAGAAAAAAAATTCTTGAAATTTTTGCTGTCCTCAAATTCCTGATTGCTACTAGGCAGAAGGCAATTCTGCTTCTATCATTGCATCTTCTTGGCCCATATAGGCCCATTGCTGCAACCCAGGCTCTGATACCATACTGTCACGTCCCCATGCCTCCGACCGGTGAAGAGGACGCGACTACAAGCTTCAATCACCAGGGCTAAGAGCCCCATGAATGTGTACAGGCATAAAAATTGCTGGAACAGAATGCTTAAACTTGTATATTGAACTAGAGTGTGCTCACATGATTATTTATCATGCACAGATGCAATTTAATCATCATACACAGCGAAAAACCAACAGCATTCATACATGCATGTATTCATTTAACATGTTCATCAATTTCATTAACAGAAATTAAGATTGCAGAAGTAGAATGGACAAGATTACTTATCTTATGATGAATTTGTTCTGCAACCAGCTACGTCGCTGCAACATTCCACCCAACCATAGGCTAGCGTGCTCCTTAATCTCTCAGCAGCGCTGCCACCCCCGAGCTGGGCATGATTCTCCAAGGGATAAGGGAATAGCAGGCTTACACATAGCCAAGAATATACAAACGTAGCCAAGCCAACACAGATGGGTTTATCAGGCCATCAAGGAGCTGGAGAAGGCAAATTGCTAAGCTGGTGAGCTCATTACAGAGCCAAGAACACCTACACTAGAACTAGCCTAACCTCTAAGACACCCAAACACACCCAACACAAGGAATCAGTCCCTTCTCTGCTACATAGTCCCTCAGGCCCTGCATTCCCTTCCAGTGCTATTAAGGGGTGATGGAGAAGAAGGCCAGCCCTCTACTTCTGTCTATGTGGTTTCCATCCACCAGGTTTATCAAGCAAATATAAGCCAACATCCCTGCTCCTCTCATAGTCTGAAGACCAACCATTGCACTCAGGAAATTAATTTTGCTGTCACAGCTTAAACAGGAAAAAAAATGACTTCAAACCTTCTACCGCAGTCCCCAAACGTAACATCAAACATAGCTCACGACGTGGGGGAACAAAGGCCCGTTTTGCAGAACTGAAACTGCTGGGGAAAACATACGCAGACCATACTGGGGACGAATTTTACAGTCTCATGACAAGTGCATGAACAACCACAATGCAGAACCCACGAATCAGCCTGTGAGTAGAGGATACGGCCACACTATTCACAAATACGCAAAAGAAAACCACGGGGGTAAATCCAAGAAAATTCCAGTGTGTGAAAACCATGAGCAAACAAATGGGAAGTGCGTGAAGGTGAATAGCTACCAAGAGGACACGAAATTGCAGTGTGTGGGTGTTTAGCAACTCGTGGAGAGGAAGAAGTGTCTGCGTGAGGGGATGAACAGAAAAATCGTGGGTAGAGTGTGCGTGTGGGTGAGGACTGATAGTCCTGCCACCCCACTTCCAAGACCATAACTGCCTCAACCACCAGCAGCCTTTCTTAATGAAAGTGGTTGGAATAAAACAAAGGAAGAAGACACATGGATTTTCACCCTATTGGCCAAGGTTTGACAAATTCCCCCACATCCTTATCCTTGGGAAAATCATGCCCCTTTTGATTTAGTTTCCGCGATCGTATCTAGTCGGGTTCATTTAATTAATTATAGATGCATATTTACATGATGACCAATGATAATATATGCCGCATGCCCTGATATACAATCGGTGACAAAATTTAAATCCAAAACATAACATGACTAATCAATGGTGGGGCCTTAGCCTTTAGCTCCACACCATGATCATTTACAATATATACATCATATACATCATATACATCTAATGCAACGGGGTCAAAACCGGGGCATTACACTCTATTAAAAAAAAAAATCCCACATTGGTTGAGAGATGTGGCTCTCAATGGCATATAAGCTCCAATATACCATGGTCATTATGCCAATTGGGGCAGCCCTAAGGGAGTGGTGCCTCCTACTAGCATAATGGTTGATTGGTTACAGTGTGAATATTCTTGTTGCCATGTCTTCCTCTCTCCCTCTCTGCAAGAATACCAAAAAAATCTCTTACTAACAGCACTCCACAGTACCCCTTTCAGATGCCTTACTAAAAATGCCCCTTGCTAAGTTAGATATGTATAAAATCTCTTTGTCTGAGGATTGGTTCTACGACATAAATGCCTCTCTACCTCTCCAGTAATATTCACTAACTTAGAGAAATCATAGTTTCCATCACCCTTTTAAGCAGTGTCAACTCTGGTTAGGGTTGGAAAATCAATACATCTTGCTGATGATTCTCTTTTATAACATACTGATGTGAAAACTTAGTAATTTGAGAAAATACTCTAATAAAATCAATTTTTGTATGAAATAAAATTATAGGACTTGAGATGTTGCTATAATTTATTTTAAATTGTGTTTTGGACTTAATATGTTCCCAATGTCATTATTTGATGGTCTTTTCATACAAGGTTGATATGGATGACTTTATTTGCAGAATTTTGAACAAGAAGACAGGGTGTCTCTTGTTTTACCCACAGGTGAAGAGTTTATGTGCACCGCTGAAGTAATCTTCGATTGCTACAAACACAAAAAGGAAGGTACTGCCCATTTCTCTCATTTAAACTCATTGTTGATTTTTTTTTTAAACCTTGTATTTGTAATTATCAAGAACCGTATTGGTTGGCATGAGAAATGGTTTATTCCTAAGCACTTGACCAAGAAATGGATTATTCATTTTACCTACATATTGCATATCATAAATGGATTGGATTTTTATCTTATATGCTTTTAATAGTTGCTAAAGTGTGTTTTGGTCAGTAGCTTTGTAATTTGTTTGTAGTATATGTTAAAAATTAAAATGTAAGATTTGATGGTGACAAATGGCTTTCATTGATAGTGCCTTGACTTATTGTGTAGTTTAGTTGGAAAATGATGGAGTTTTGCATTTAAAAGTTTGCAAATTTTCAGAAGTTACACCTAATTTCTGCATCTTGTTGGCTTTCTATGAATGTGGTTCTATTTGAGCTGAAATTAATATCCAAGAGGGAAGACGAGACTAGCAAGTGGGCCTATTAACAATTCCTAGAAATATTGTTACATACAAGTTGTAATTGTTAGGGAAAATACTAGAACTTTGAAACTACTTTGGATTTGAAATGAGATTCAAACTTTTGATATGGCAATTTTGGTCGATAGTGAAAGGTAATTGTCAAAGACAAGGTTTTAGTTGTTGATAATTGCATTGGGTTGCAAGAGTTATGTTCACTATACAATGTCAAAAGGTATAAATATGGTATATCCTCTCCACCACGTGGAGCTTCCTATCCTTGTGAGTTTATATTAGCATCCATATTAAAAAACATTTGAGGTAGAATACACATCTATAATTAAGAACATGGATAAATATGTAAAAATATGCAATCTTTAACAATAATGCTATCAATTTGTTGCTTGTGTGATGGGCAGCTTTGTTTCACATTCTTTATTGGGAGAAGCTTCCTCTCTGTTGTCATTTTCCATTTTCACTTTATGCATATCCCTTCAGTCTTCTTGGCATGGCATTTCTAGGAAATGATTTTCTTTTGCTAGATACTTTCATTCAACATGTGCAATTGTTACCTTTCAATATGGGATATTACAATGAAGTAGATACATCTCCCTATTCATGAAAGCTACCCTTCAGCTAAGATGTCACAAATGTGGGCTTAGCTAACATGTCTTTGGGAGGATTTGCGCGTTGGTGGGGGAATAATAACACTATTTCTTTACCAGCCAACAGTGCCTATGTTAATAGGAAGCGGCCTTTATTATATGCTTCATTGATATCAAAATAAATACTTGTGAGATAAGAGGGAAAGTCTATTTTAGAGATTTTCCAATGGGGCGTGCTAGGGTGGAGCAGGTAAATGTTGCATAGTTGGTGTTCTTTTTATGCAAGAGAAACGATTTATTCATTTCTATTCCTTTGTTGGGAATGGAACTAACAATCAAGCTTAACTTCTAACACTTAGATCTCTACTTAAACATTGCATGTACAAGCACCTCACACATTTGTAGGTCTTCAATGATTTCATGATGGTGGTTTCTTGAATAAAAGATGAACATGACACATGATGTTTTAACTTTTGATACTTATATCTCTACTTAAACATTCCATGTACAAGCACCTCACACATTTGTAGGTCTTCAATGATTCCATGATGGTGGTTTATTGAATAAAAGATGAACATGACATATATGATGTTACATTCCCAGGCTTAGCTTTAGAACTTGTTGTTCGCCGATTGCACACCAGCAGCAGAAACTTTCCTAAATCTTTCTCCTCACTTAGGAAAGTGGGAGAGGTGTGACCTTGGGGGCAAGCACAGAGCTAGGTACTGTCACCTACTCCTAGCTCCTCCGTTTAGGCTAACTCCTAACGAATCCAAGGGGGGTAGTCCCTAACAAAGAGTTTTCTATGGCTCAATGTGGTTAAAGTGTTTTAAATGGTTACAGATGCAAATGGGTGTTGTTTAGGAGTTATGGTGATTAAATGTGTTTGTTTATTATGAACTTGATGCATAAGATAAAAGCAATTCACGTTGCTATCAAGAGAATTGAAAGATGAACAATAATTCAAGACTTTATAAAGATGCATTCACAGATAGAAATTAAAATGTTCCAAAGACAAGTGATCTAGATATAATAATTATGCAAATATTAAAAGATCAATGCCTTTATGGAGTCAACACTCTGCAATGCCTTAAGAAATTAACAACAAGTCTTGAAATAAAGTTAGTGAATATTACGTTGTGAAAGTGCTCTTGGTATGTTTTAAGTATTTTAGGTGATCTTGCTTATCGTGTCAATGAAGGTTTGTCAAGAGCCGGGAGAATGTTCCAAGTTTAATCTGTTGAAGACATGATAGCCTGCCCAGTATCCCAGGCTGGTATCGCGAAGATTGACCAACTAGCTGAGAAGCTTAGACAGCGAGGAGTTCCGACACCTCTACTAAGAAGAACTTAGGAAATTCTCTACAACGCCGGTGCATTGGTTATGGGGTTTAAATTTTATTGTGTTTCTCTTGCAAGATTAAAAATCCAATGCCATTTCTGGGTACTCCGATTTTGAAGTCGGTCAGAGCATAATCCGGCAAGGAGACAACGAAGTTAATTAATTATGGGGGAATGAGTTGCAAATTTTATTAAGTTGATTAATTAAAACTCTCCGATAGAGAGCGCTCTTTACCTTTTCTTATGACAAAGGTCCAAGAGACTTAGCTGATCTAAATTCCTAATGCAAGGATATGCAAGTCTAACTATGCTCTTCAATAGAGAGTGTTCTTGACTTGGGTTATGACAATTTCAAGAGACTTAATTAATTAATTGATTAAACTTAAAAGAAAAATAAAGATCTAAACTACCCAAGAGTCTCTTTCAGGCTTTTTAGGCCCTAATCGAGAAAGCATGGGGGTAAGTAACAAATCAAAAGAAAACAAAAAGCAACTTTCCGAAAGAGAGCACTCTTGATCCACCTTATGGTGAGATTCAAGAGATTTTGGTAATTTTTAGGGTTTTGCAATATTAAAACAAAAAAGGTAAATAGAATTAAAACCAACTAAGTGAATAAATAAGGAAAACTTTTACTCTTTTCTATTTTATGCATGATGAACCTTTCAGAAATAAACTATCTAACAGTAATGAAAAAACAAAACTCTAACAATTGAAACTATTCTATCCTACTTTTAACAAATTGTGAAACAAAGCATGAAAATGAGGAGACAATACAAGCTTCCCCCAAATGGGAGAAGAGGGGTGTGGGAGCCATAATCCCACTTGCTCTTTATTAATTTGTTTACAATGCTTTCCTTTGCTGCCTTTTTTGCTTCTTTTCTTATTCCTGGAAGGCCTTTGGAGCAATCTATAGAAGGGGAAAGAAGAAGAGGGAAATTATGGTTTTTTAGGGCTTGATTCTTCAGAATTTCGCGATCATTTCCGTTGTACCTATCATAGAAGTAAAAAATCAGCAAACATACATTGTTAAAAGATGGTAGGAAAGACAATGCAAAAATAAAAATTTAAAAAAAAATTTGGAAAAATTTTTATACTCAGAATTTTTATTGAACATTCACATGCAAAGCATAAATTTTCCCTAGATCTAATGAAGGAAACTAGATCTAGCAAAAGCCCTAAAAACAGATCTGAATAATGAATATTGAAGCTTGGATCTATTTCATGAGCAAATGCAAAAATTTAAAAGAAAAGAAGAGTAGAGATAGAAGTTTGAAGATGGAGCTTTGGAGTAAGATCTCCTTATGTTTTTCCTCTTGGACAAAGCCCAACTTTGTAGATCCTGAAAGACAACAATGTTAGAAAGTTCTTATGATGATGGATATGAGATTGATGCAACTGAGCTCGCACCCTTCTCCAAATGGCAAGATCTGCTAAGACAATCAAACTCGAAACCCAGTGAGATCAAACAAAATAACTAGTATGCTATGAATATTAAACCGTGATCAATACTTCATATAACTGAATACTTATACTCATCTAGGTTAAGATAAAATTTGCATAATAATCCAAATTGACAGCTGCAAATGGAAGATCTTATGTTCTAACAATAGACTTCTAAATCTAATTATTTGATTCACCATATGAGTAACAAATTTAAAACAAGGAAAGAAATAACCTCATAAGATAGACATCCACCAATGAAGAAACAATCCCATAGACCTTCAAAGTAAAAAAGATTTATTCAAATAAATAATGATTACAATTTTTGCAGAGTTTCTATGCCCAAAATTCCATGTTGTAGAGCTCAATAGAGCCTCTACTTATACACAAAGGAAAGAAAATAGGGCTCAAATCCCTAAATCCAGACTAAGAGTAACACCGGAGTAATTGAATGAGCTCGTCATGATGATTTGGAGTTGAACTGAGATGCAACTGAGTGCTGGAGTAATGAGGGGGGGTGAGGTGGCTCATCCTCCCTCGTAATGATCACCCAACCAATAGATAACCCACACTTCAACCAAAGACGGATTTGACCAAAAAGGGCAAATTTCTGACTGATAGTTCAACTGCTACACTCCGATACTTGATCTGAAACTGACCGATATTGATTGGAATCAGCACAAATGCTTCGTGCCATGTCATTTAGCCTTTTATTTTATTCAATTTGGTTTATTTTGGAGAGTTTTTTATTTTCTCCAAAATATTCATTTTTAATATTTTAATTAATAATCTCTGTAAATGACTTTTTTGTGAAATTATTAATTATGAGGCTGAATGAACTTTTGAAACTTGGAGATAGCTGGCTGGCTGATCATGAATGATTTTTTGGCTTAAGGTTAGAGCATTCAATCACTGAATTCGGGTTCCAAATGACCAACTTATTACAAATTGAATTTTTCCATTTAAATTATGGAAAATTTTAATTAAAAACTTAGGGAAAATTAAAAAATTAAAAAAATTAAAAATTAAAAATTTGACGTCTCCGGTAAAAAATTTAGGGTCCTAGTGACTTAGGACATGACCATAGTCTATTCTAACAATGTCTAGTAGGTTTATATACACTCAGTTGGGCTCTAATAACCCCCCAAGGCCCAGAATTCAAAATCGGGCATTCCAGCTTTGGAGGAAGCGGGAGAAAACCTCATCAATTATACTCGGCTATAGGCAAAGCATAATTTTCAAGGGAAAAAAACTCCCTAGAATACCTTAGTTGAAATTCTACGTCTTAAGAGACCGAACCACTCAAAACACCCTACTAGCACATTTTATTACAAACCCCCCGAGGCCATGGTCATAATTATTCAAAACAAAAATTGACTAGCCAAAACTGGCTAGATATAAAGGCGGATCATCTGATACATTGGGAACAAACATTGGTCATGTTTGTCAACTGGCGGCTCCTCAGCTAACCCAACTAAGTGCAAAGTAAGTGGGTAACAGAACTAAATCAAGCTTCTTAACACTTTAGTGATTGTGTAATATCATATGAGTGTCTGTAATGTTATAGTGTTGTAAATTTCTTATTTTTATCTCTTCTATTCTAAACATATCATTCATTACATATCTAAAAAATATAAAAATACAATCAAGAGGTAGGTCACAAACTTTTATACCTCAAGTTAGCCACCAATCACACTTTATCATGAGGATAAATGGTATACCTATTTTCACAAAATAGGAATGCCCATGTTATCAAATAATAAGTGTAACATAAAGTTTCCTAATAGGGCAATGGTGGATTGAACACAATTATTCATAAGATTCAAATTTCTTGCACTGGTTGTTGCACCACCAAGTTGAGAAATTTGGGGAAAGGCTGTGTGCAATGCACTAAAACAATAAGGTTGTGTGCACTAAATAAGCCTTATTGTGTTTTTTTGTTGAAAATGTCATATATTATTTCGGAGAACAAATAAGTACTTTAGGATTCAAAGTGGTTAAAATATGCAAAGAATGAGGTTGTCAAGAAGGTTTCATACAACAAAAGCTAAGATTGTCAGCAAATAAGCCACCCCGCCCCCAAACAAGGAGGGCTCAACATCACAATAAAATGCACTATTGTTAACTCAGGAGAAAAGCCAAATCTTTCTCAAATATTTTCAAATCCCATAAAGTAAGGGGTTTGAATGCTCATCATGTGAAATTTTAAACTTACTAGATCGATTGCCATTTTGATCATTTATTTATATCCAACAATTAATTTTAATAAATTCAATTTGACTGACACAATAAACGACAACACATTCATAAACAATAGTGCACAAAGAAAATCAAACACAAGATGTACCTTGGAAACCCCAATCCCTAGGGAAATCCAACAAACAATGTCTTTATTGCATATTTGTTAAACAATACTTACATCACCATGCTTTCGGATATGACACAACGGATTTTAGACTCTTGAATCTCCCTTGCTGCAGTTGAGCCCAAATCCTCAACAATATCAACAAACCTTGGCTTGAGTGTAATCCCTCACTCCCAAGCCTCCGAGAGACTCCCTCTCTCAAATCTGATCACTCATTGATCCTTGACCAACACAAGAGACATAAATCACTCTTGCAATTGTGGTACTATACAACTCTCCATAGATTCTTTTATAACCCTCATCCTCATGCAAAACCATAGGACATCCTATCAATACCATGAGCCAATATCATTGGCTCAATACCGACCCTTAGATCTAATCCAACAACTGGGACTTAATCTCTCATCAATATCACTTAAGTCATAGATCAATGGCTACGACTTAATCTCTCATTTAGATCACTTAAGTTACCCTTTTACATTTCCATAAGGTATTATAAAAGTAACCTTTTGCAAAGTTCGTCTATAGAGTCGCTTTTCTGGATGACTTCTACATGCTAGACACCCCCATGTAGAAGTACCTATCCAAGTTACAAAATTTAAAAATTGAATGTAACTTTATAATGATGCTTCCAAAGAAATCCAAGTGCAACCAATTGAATTGAATGCAAAATAAATGTGCAGTTGGCCCCGACCATCCAAGTGCCTCCCAGGAGGGGACACTTCCATGAGAGTAGGGATACAAAAAGGGAATGAAATGCAACCTAAAATCATGCCCCAAAAAATAGTAGTTTGACATTTGCAAACAACAAGTTGCATTGTCTCATCCTTACCACACAATACACTTGCCAAAATAGTAATGCCAACTTTGTTCAACCTACTCTTGACAACCAATACTTGATTAAGTAGAAACTGCCTCTATGTTAAGTTTTTATGGTTATATCAGATCTTATAAAATTTAGCATCATAATAGCATAACCATAAGGAAAAAGATCACTAAAAGATAGACAAGCACAACCACAAAAAGAACACAAATATTTATCCTGGGAAACCCTCATGGGGAAGAAATCCCAGCAAAAAATTCCTCTGTATATGGTGTATAAAAGACAACCCAAAACCAGTTGTTCTCCTCCTTCTATTATGTCTCTCTCTCTCTCCTATGTGCTACACAAGTGAGTGAGTCTGTGTTAAAATAATAACCACAGCTCCTCTATTTATACTAATTGTCAATTGACTTTTTGTATAGACAAGTCGGCCCCAATAAACTGTTTGGGCCGACTTCACCTAGGAATACTCAAAAACAATATATTATATTATTTATTAGGGTACTAAGACCTGACACAAGTG
>LPNX010913600.1:80947-94156 GCA_001517045.1 Pseudotsuga menziesii | reverse complement strand
ATATATATATATATATATATATATATATATATATATATATATATATATATAGGATTCCCAGTTGTCCATATCTAATCCCTCCATACAAGGCCTTCCCCATGCCTTTCCATTTTATATAAACAAATTTTGGGAATCATATGACAAATACCCTCTAAAACAACATTATTGGCACTAGAAAGCTTTTGAGTGCAGTCTAGAGACCAAAATGTGTGCCACTACTAGTTGTCTTGATTCCACAAGTACTTCCAAAGAAACAAGGCTTTCCTAGTCAACCTTTTGCCTTCATAATTTGGTGAGAGTCCAATATAGCCCCCCTGGAGACAAGAACATCTAATTTGGTTAGGATACTAGATCTCAAGCATCATTATCACATGGTCTCTCCAAGTGCCAATAGGTAAATTCAAAGTGTCTTCCAAGCCACCCACATCCTCTCAAGTGAAATCAAATTTGAAATCACAAATGCTTTTGTATTACTATTAATGTCATAGATCTAAAAATGATCTTTAATTCCTTTAGTATGTCGAGATTGTTGAATTTGGTAATGCACTAAGGCCTACCAAGGGGCATTCCCTTTCATTGCCTGTATCGCCTATTTATTGGCAAGGGCCACCCTTTGGGATTTCAAGTTAGGAAGGCCCAAATCCCCTTGATTTAAGGGCAAGGTACAAATGTCCCAAGCCATGAAAGGAAGCCCCTTTTTTCCTCCCTATTTTCCCTAAGGAAATATTCAAAGAACATGCTTCAGAGCTCCATAAGTTGTTTGAGATGGAAATATAGTAGATACATGAGGAGTAATACAAATTTCTTGTCACTAAGATTTTGTCCATATTGTAATTCTCCCACTAGGGCAAGTTGAGAGTGGAACAAGTGTGAAGCTTCTTTTCAAATATGCCCAAGATCCACCTCCATTAATTTGGAAGAGAACCCTTTATGTCAAAGGGGATTCCCAAATACTGAATGATTAGTCGGGCTATAATGCACTTCCACTTTTGATTCAACAAGTGCGGGGTTTCTGCTGCCCAATAAGAATAACCTTTATTTTTTGCTCATTAACAAATTTCCAACAACTTTCACAAAACTATCCAAACATGATATAGTGCTCTCCATGGGTTGTTGGGTCAATTGGACTTACCTAAGTCATAAATTGCATTCATTCATTACCTTTTAATTGGATTTTTTTTATCTTAGGGATCTCCCCCTTATGCTAGAGGAGGGAAAATGTTGTTGTGATGACAATAGGAACCATTTCTAAGTTGTCATCATGGTTTCACATTTATGGTTGGGACTTTTACATCTTAAGTGTTAACCAAAGAGGTGCCTTTATTGAACATAAAATGGAAAATGAATGGATCTTTGAAGATTGGCTCTAGAGGATTTTCATATGGAGAATATGACCCCTTAGGGGACATTGCCATGAAGCATGTCCACCAAGTTGTTCCCTAGAGGGTGGAAGTCCCTGATAGGAACTCTCTCTCTAGAGAGCTTGAGATGGATGAATTGGAGGCAATGAAGAAGGAACTCAAGAATGAGAACCCCTAGGTTTTGATGGTTTCTTACTAGAATTTTACAAGTAGATATGGCATGTGGTGGGCCCTGCTTTCTTGAAAATGTTCCAAGAACTTATCAAAGGAGGTGGCATGAGGGAGTTGTTTTGCTAGGTTCATAGAGCATATCCCCAAAGGTGTTAAAAGAGACTTGGTGAGTAGATGGAACCCAATCACCCTATTGAATATATCCTATAAAATTCTAGCAAAATCACTATCTAAGAGGATGAAAGTGTTGGTTCCTCTAATAGTCCAGGAGGAGCAAATGAGGTTTATTAAAGGAAAAATTCTATTAGATACTTTTATAACTGTCAAGGAAGGTCTTAAGTGTGCATCCCTAAGGTAATTCCAAAAGAGGGAATCACTAAGGTAAACTACGTCCAATTAAATCGTAATGAATGAAGCTACTTTAAAGTTTAGACTTAGATAAATTTGGTTTCAGGGTCAAATTGTAGTAAATAAATTCCAGATTTACAAATAGAATTTGAATTCTAGTAAAAGGTGATGAATTAGGGTAATTTCCTAGAATTGGGGCAAATCTGAAATAAAATGTTTTAGTGTCTCTGATTTGGAATCTTTCTCCACCAAAAGATGCACCTCCTTGAGGCGAGTTAGCCTAGCCCTCTTTTCTATAAATTTTGTGGAGAAAATTGCTAGAACTTGGAAGTCTTAGTTTTAGCAACTCCACAGTGCCTTCTTTCAAGGTGGCTCTAATACCATGTTAGAGTTTGTACTATAATTCAATTATGTTAGATATTTAAACTGAAAGATAGATAAGCACAACAATACACAAGTACACAGATTTTCCTCAAGGAAACCATAAAGGAGAAAACCACGCAACTTCTTCAGAATAGTTCCATCACTTAGTACAATGTCAAACCAAGATAGAATACCCAAAGACAAGATGTCTTCAGCAGCTTCTTCTCCTTCACCAATGCCCTTGTCTTTCTCTCTCTTGAGTGAACTTGCTTGTGTGATGTGTGTCCAAATAAGGTAGGGCGCCTCCCTATTTATAATTTACATGTGACTGACGCAAAACCCTAAGTGGGCCAACTTCCTAACCTAATAGGGTTGATTTCCCTCTTAGGAGACTCAAAATACATTTTACAATATTTATTCTAGGGACTATTTCCCTGACTTACAACTGAGGTTTTACCTTGATATTCTAGCATGACCAAATACAACAATAACATCCCCGAATAGAGGAAAAACATCTTCGATGGAGGTACAATAAAATACAATAATAATATATAAAAGAATATCTTCCGAAGTAACATTTTCAACAACAACCTGTAGGGGTGACTTGATGATCATTGCCTTTGTGATCTTCCATCTCATCTAGTGGTTTTGCGAATGAGATCTATGATTTTCCCATGGATATTTTCCAAAGACACTTCTAGCTTGCTTAGATTACCATGACATGTGCCAGAAATCAACAGGGACATTCATTTGACACCAGTGTGACCCTCGTTTCATGTCATTCACAACATTTTACATAGCCATTTTGTATTCCATGTCATTTGTCTATCCATGTCACCCATTTCCATCACCTCCCCCTTTCAAAATTAACTTAACATATGTTATGTTACAAGGTCTATATACTACCCCCATGTATGTATGCCTAAGCCAAAGTTAAAAGAGGCAAATGCTCTGGGTGAAATGTAGCCAAATGATAATTGTTTTATACGTGAGCAATGTTTCCTTGCAAATATGCCAGGATCCCTATGCCCTAAGTTTTCAAAGCCAAATATAAAGCAAAGGGACTTATACAAATGAAAAAGGGATTGCAAAAAATAGGTGCAAGGAAAGGGTGACTCAAGAAAAAGCTCTCCCTTCTAAGATACACAAGGGTAGAAAAATAATTGACCCCTAGCTCTTGAAATCTAAGGGGTAGACGTTCACCTAACAATCAGTCACATTTCTATGATGGTTAATTCTTGGAAACCCTTTCCCTAGCATCACATTCACTTCACCCGCATCTTGCTTAGAAACTTAGGAAATGCGCTTAGACTTATGGGTGTAAGATGAAATTTTGGATAAATCATAGTTACACCATGGTATTTCTAACGTGCACTCGAAAGTTGTAAGCCTTCAATCTTAATGTTTTGCACATTAAATGGTATTGTTCCCTAGTCGTGTCTTATATTGTCTAACACTTGGTTGTTCTATAGTTGAATTGATGTCCCCTCCTATATGATGCATCCCTCTTTTTCTTGCACATATTGTTGATTTTTCTTTATAATTGCTTAGATGATATCTTAAAACAAGTAGCCACTAGAATATCACTGAAAGAACAACATGCACAAAAACATAAGAACACAAGAACACAGAGATTTTCCTCGGGGAAACCACGAGGGAGAAAACCCCACAAAACTTCCTCAGTATAGAACTCAACTAGTGCAGTGTAAAATCCAGACAACAGCTGCTTCCTTCTTCTTGGTGTGCTACTACTTCTCTCTCTTGCTAAAACCAACTTGAGTGAGTATGTCTAAATGAAGGGGAGTGCCTCCCTATTTATATTCTTCTGTTTACTTGACTTCTAACTTGGTGGGGTCGACTTCACTAGCTGTCAGGGCTGACTTGTCCAACTAGCCATTACAAATAGCATTTATTAGATTGACTCTCAGGTATTAATGACCCAAATTACATTGAATATTTACATTGCTTCTTTCAATGGCACTGACAAGACCAAACTCATCTCCTGAAGGAGGAATACAATATTACTTGGAATATCTTCCAAAGTTACAATAAATTAACACTCCCTCTTAACTAGGAAGGTATTCAACATATTCTATTACAACTGTACAACTGTCTGGTGAGACTCTACATGTCATAGGAAGTTTTGGAACATTGTCTAACATCTCTCAGCTGGAACATCTTCTGTATGTTCTTGGACATCTTCTGTTTGTCTTTTACTGAATCATCTTTGGGATCTTCTTCTTGTAGTCTTCGTCTTTTGTACAATCTCGAACATATTCTATTTGTCTTCTACTTAACCATATTCTGGATCTTCTTCTTGTAGTCTTTGTCTTTCGTACACTTTCAAACATCTTCTATTTATCTTCTACTTAACCATATTCTGGATCTTCTTCTTGTAGTCTTTGTCTTTCATACACTTTCAAACATCTTCTATTTGTCTTCTACTTGAATCAACTTCTGGACCTTCTTCTTGAAACATCAGTATGTGAATATTGAATCATCGTCTATCTGTATCGTCACTATGAGCACTAGATATCAATATCAAAATACTGATACCATCTTTATCTTCATTATCTGTTATATCTATGTAAGGATATTGATAACATCAACAATTTTCATCAGCTTGTTAGTGCTAAAAACTTAACAACAACTAATGTTAGAGCATCATCTGCATAATCAGCATAGAGATGTTGAACCATTGATATCATCATCAATATAGGAATACTAAAGTGGCATGTAACTACAATCATCAGTATATCTTTACTGATACGGACTTAATCAATCATTGATCAAGAAGCAAACATACATCACAACAACAACATAATAATTATTGACAACCATCCTCATATCAAATAATCATCAAGCATGACATCAATCATCAACAACTAGTAGTATAGAAATATTGCATCAATCATCAAGCCTCTCAATAATCAACAATCATCAACTACTAACAGTATTGTAATAATGTAGCAACCATCAAGCATCTCATCAGTCATCAACAATCAGTATAGCAATACTGAAACAACTATTAAGCATCTCAGCAGTCATCAACAATCAACAGTAGCAATACTGAGGATACATCTTGCCCTTCATCTTCTTCAGAGCAGCATCACGGTGAGTCATCTGGTAGAATATCCATCTGAGCATTTTGTCTAACTTAATAACTCTTTCGAGCCAAGCAAGCCTAGTCAGACAGATGGATTTCCCTGGGGACCAAACAAGCATTGTCTGGCTTACTAACCCTTTGGGCCAAACAAGCCTAGACAAACATACTAATCCCCCTAGGATCGACAGGTCTTCAGTCTGGCTTACTAACCCTTTCGGGCCAAACAAGCCTAGCCAGGCATACCCTCCCCTAGACTAACCTATTCACCACTGCATCCAACATCTACTGTCATTCCCTCTTTCGAGAGAGGTCCTTTCGGACTACACCAATCTTGTCTTGAAATTATTTAAACTTTACATGAGCCAGACGCTTAGTCAATACATCTGCTACTTGTTCCTCAATGGGAACATACTTGAGCTTTACAGCTCCCTTATGCACCATATCCCGAATGAAATGATATTTGATCTCTATGTGTTTCGACATATCAGGAAATACGGGATTCTCTGTCATCTTGATACAACTCTGATTATCACAAAGGATATCGGTGACATCTATCTTTGCATTGAATAATCCTGACAATATCTTTTGAAGCCATACTGCTTCACTGCAAGTTGAACATGCTGCAATGTATTCTGCCTCTGCTGTACTTAGTGCAATACTGGTCTTCTTTTTACTGAACCAAGAGATCATGCCAAATCCCAAACTGAAACAACATCCTCATGTACTTTTCCTATCTTTGGCACTTTTGCCCCAATCTGAGTCTACATATCCATGCAACTTGATCTCTCCACTGGATGTATATTTGATCCCATAATCTAAAGTTCCCTTTAGATACCTCATCACATGTTTTGCACCAATTAAGTGAATGTGTTTAGGATTGACCATGCACTGACTTAAGGTGTTTACTGCAAAACATATATATGGTCTAGTATTGATGAGGTACATCAACGAACCAATGATCTGTCTATATAGCATGGCATCAAAATCTTCTGAGGTGTCATTATTCAATAGCTTCAAACTAGTAGTCATCGGAGTAGTCATAGCTTTACAATCTAGCATTCCAAATATTTTAAAGATTTCAACACTATACTTTCCTTGATTTAGGAAAATCTCATCTGAATGTTGCCATACTTCAATACCTAGAAAGTAGTGCATCATTCCAAGGTCTTTCATTTCAAATTCTGTAGCAAGTTTCTTCTTACATTCGATAATCGACTTATCTTCTCCCATAAAAAATAGATCATCTACGTATAGTAACAAAATTAAAATTCCATCTTCAACAACCTTGTAGTAGAGGTTGGAATCTGATTTACTCTTATTAAAGCCGAAGCTCATTAGGAATCCATTGATCCTTCCACTCCATGCTTTGGGTGCTTGCTTAAATCCATACAATGCTTTCTTTAGTCAGCATACATGAGTCTTCTGATCATTGATCTTGAATCCTTGCGGTTGTTCGATATAAAATTCTTCTTCAATCACACCATTTAGAAATGTCGTCTTTACGTCCATTTCATGTTGGAGGTCAGGGCAAGAACAGTTCTTATAGAGGTGTATCTAGCTACTGGGGCAAAGGTCTCTTCATAATCAATTCCCTCTTTCTGAGAGAATCCTAGGGCTACAAATCTAGCCTTCTATTTTTCTATACTTCCATCTGCTGAGTGTTTGTTTTTGAATATCCATTTAGAGGATACCACTAACTTGTCCTTTGGTCTAGGTACTATTTCCCACACATCATTCTTCATAATGGATTGGTATTCCTTGACCATTGCATCAGCCCACTCCTATTGTTTTATTGCTTCTTCAAAACAAGTTAGTTCTTTATCAACTAGATCACACATCAAGGCCATGTAACTGGTGTATGACTTTGGCTTCTTTCTCTCTCAGATGGCTTCTTCGGGAGCACCTAGTATTTTTGCTTATTCAATTGCTTCATAAGCCCAGTCAGGCTTTCTCTTTCGAGAAATCAGTTCACTTGTAAATATTCAAGTAGCTGGGGTTCTATCATATCATGCTCTTCAGGTATCAGGTCTTCTTCTTCAACTCTGACTTCTTTAGGAATTTCAATAGTTTTGGGAGTTTCATGCTCCTCTTCATCTTCCTTTCCTTTTCTTGATTTTCTGAAGGTTGAATCTTCTTCAAATGTAACATCTCTACTAAGTTCAATTTGATGTTACCCTGGGATATATATTTGATAGGATTTTGACTATTCACTATATCCTACGAACAATCCTTTCTTTCCTAAAGTATATAATTTTGATCTTTTCTGCTTGGGAATATGAATGTATACAGGACAACCAAAAATCTTTAGATGACTTACCTCTAGTCTTTCACTGGAAAACATTTCTTCTGGAGTTTTATTCCTAAGACCACTGTGAGAGATTCGATTCTGAACATATCCTGTTGTTCTTGCTACTTCTTCCCATAGGTACATTAGGAGATTTTGATAATGTGTCATAGGTTTCACAGCTTCCATGATGGATCTGTTCTTTCTCTCTGCCACACCATTTTGTTGTGGATTGTAGGGAATCTTGAGCTCTCTCTTAATCCCAGCCTCTTTATAGAAATCATTGAACTCATTTGAAGTAAACTCTCCTCCATTATCTGATCTTAGAATCTTGATTTTCTTTTCAGAAAGGTTTTCTACTAGGGCTTTAAACTCTTTGAATCTTCCAAACACTTCATCCTTCTTTTTCAAGAAGTATATCCAAGTATTTCTAGAGTAGTCATCAATGAAGGAGGCATAGTAAGAGTACCCACTTAATGAAGTGGTTTGCATTGGCCCACAGATATCTGAGTGAAAGATATATAGGATCCATTTTTCCTTACTATTACTTTTCGGAAAGGGATTCTTAGTATTCTTCCCTTGTGCACATCCCTTGCACACTCCATGTTTTATCTGAATTTATGGTAAACTAGTTACTACCTTGCTTACAATTGGAAGAGCTTTGTAGTGAACATGAGCAAGCCTTCTATGCCATAGTTCACTTGGATTGATGATATTGGTTGTTAATACTGAATATTTATGTCCCTTCACACTACAAAAATTTACCCCAAAATCCGACACCTTGCATGTCTGAAATTCGACACTTATCTATCGCCTTTTCGACACATACACCTTTTTTTTGCTGTCGGTAGCGTAACATCGGATCTTCGACATGCGACTAATGTGGTTCGAAGATCCGACAGACCATTGTGTCACATATTCGACCGTATTTCCTTCCAAAGCGTCAATCAAAATTGCATAAAGAATGACAATCCGACGGACAAAATGGCGCTACCGTCAGTATTTTTATCCAGTAAGCGTCAGCTAACTGACTCCATCCGACACTGGAAGAGTCGGCATTCCAACGCGGATGGACACTAGAATCGTTGGTCGTCTGACTTGTGGAAGCATTGGAGTCATGCCATGATGGTCGGATGTTTTTACTGGAGTGTCGGAAGCACGTCGGAAAAGCGACGCCTGTTGATGGATTTAAAAAAAAATCCAAAGATTAACTAATGAACATTAGAAAGACATATTTAACTAATTAAGACAATTGTTGAAATTCAGGGTTAGGTTAGAATTTGATATAACATAATTTAAATTTTATACTTTAATGCATAACACAAAACTAAAAAAGAGCTAGATACAGAACAACTAAAGAATAGCGATAATGAACTATAACAATGTTGGTTTAGATCTAGTTTGGATCTTCCTTATACTCAGATACTTTTAGGGTAACATATTGTCATTGAAAGGACAAGTCACCAAAGGATCAAATGGCATACCTTGTGAAAGAGATAAAAGATAGATTGTAGTAGGTTAAAGGTTAGGCTACAATAAATTGCAGGCCTTTAGGATAGTCCTAAATCAAGCAAGATAGATTCTCCTTCAAATGAACAAAGGAATCCGACATCCTTAATCCATACACATAGAGACACTCTTTAATGGACTCAACTTGTTGCAATAGGCAAGACAAAGGTAAGGTAGACTTAGCAGTTTAAATAAGGTTGCAATCCCCTTCCATACAGTCCACAGAAGGTCACGAAAAATAGTCCAACAAGATCACAATTTATTTTAGCAGTCCAAAAGGAGATCACACCCATCTTTAGAAACCCAAAAAGAAGTCACTCCCATCCTTTATAACGGCATTAGGTTCATGAATAAATTTAGTGAACAACAACAAGGTGACAGCCTACTCCAATGAGCATCAACAGAGTCACGGATTTCTCTAATGAGCAGTGGCAAGGTAAAGGGTCAAAATTGGGAAGCCAACAAGGTCATGACTAGCAGTAAGAAGGTACTGTTTAACCCTTAGTTTCCACAAGGAGGTTATGACCTGCTCAAAAGTAGCAACAGGAAGATTGACCCAAATCAAGAGGTCATAGGACAATGACAACCCAACTAAGTGTCACCAAGATAGTCATGGCCCGACCCTAAGGGAATCAAAGAGTTAAAAACCTAGCAAGATAAGAGCTACACACTCACAACTTAGAAGGAGAAGGGTTACAAAGTCGGGTCCCAACCCTAAGGGCATCAAACAGCTCATGGCCCAGTAAGAGAAGAGTTACACAGTCACATCCCAACAAGATAAACTACTTCAACAAGGGGATCTCATAAGTTTATTTGGAATTTGGTAATCCAAAATGGATCTGAATTAATCCCTCTTCCAAACTTTGTAACGAAAAAAATCCTTGGAAAAGTTTGAAGTCAACAATCAACTTAAAGGCTAAAGGCCAACAAGAAGGTGAAATGAATCACTATGGTTGGAATTTCAAGGTAACATTATCATAAATAATGCTTGCTTGATGCAAACACAACCAAAGGGATATGGACAAAAATAATGCTGGGGAAGAAGATGGCTAGTAGCAGAGGAATGAGGACTAGGAGTGAAGCAATCTACTCAAATATTGAAGGACGAAGAGGATTCCTAACATGTCCACACGGAAAAAATATCATCTCTGAACCAGAGCAATCTATAAATTGCTGCCAATGAGTAAGAATACATGAAATTTTGATGAAAATGTATAGCTCATCCTTTTTAACAATTCCTAAGCATAATTAGAACCTGCCATTGCTTGTTTTCCATTTGGGTTTCCAGAATAATCTGGTGTCGAATGTGTTTAAATGCTTTGTGACTGAGATCAATCTGGTTGATCGCTGATTTAATTTATGGATCAACTACAACACTTTTTCTTTGCTGGCTGGCATCTACAGCCCAATTTTTATTTGTTCTATTTGCTTGGTTAATGTATTAGCTAGTGCACTGTGCAATAACATGCTATGTAGCCAAACATCTTCAATCCCTGGTGCGATATGCTTTACATACAACAAAGCCCCATTATATATATATATATATATAATTCACAGACTAATAATAATGAATGGTTGGTTTACTTGGTGCTCTGTTTAAATTCTGTGTGCTTAACTAGTTAGCCACAACCATCATATGGCACAAGGGAATAGTTATTAATTAAGTGTTGAGTTTGCACATTCATTATACAGCTGCTATCGGAAGTGACTCCTTAAAGCAATTCGTCTCAAGCTTTGCATGGAAATATCTACCTATAGCCAGCGTTATATACATAACTACTTAAGTGATCAAGTCTTTGTAATTAGCTCCAACCATATATAATGCTTGTGTAATGTTTAACTGTCAGCCTATTTCTAAATTGCAGAATGCCATGCATCTTATTAGCCCCTGGTTAATGGGCAGAGTTATAACTATTATAATGCAATAAACAGAGTTGGAACTTAGTTGAGAAACAATATTGGGCTACTAGTTTTGAATTGGTGTAAACAGTTTTGTTTATTTGAGAAGCATTGCAAGGATATAAGACCATTCCTTGGTTGAGCATCCATCCAGTGGAAGGCATTGCAAATCCATCTAGCCAAGATTGAAACCAATTAGAGCGGAGCCATTCATTCATCCCTTTTGGTGAATAGGAAGTAGAGAATAGGAAGCTTTGAACCCAGCATTTACAGGATAATGGAAAAGAGTAAAAATTTATTTTGGCCTCAATGTTGATGACACTAACAGGCCATAGGCCTACTGTTTGTTTTGGTTCATCTTGCTAGGATGTGACTTTAAATTACTCTCATCATCATAATATTATCTCTATTCCAAGATTCTAAGACTAATCGATTATGCCAAATAAAGAGAAAAGTAAAAGTGAAAAATACAAAACCTTCAAATGAAACCTTAGTTTTACGCAAAACAACTATAATCCAATTTGATGGAAATTAGCCACGAATTGAACGTAAAAAAAACCCAAAGTAAGCTAACAAAGAGTGAATGCACATAGAACAAGGAAATAAATGATATCACTAGATGTAAAAACAGGTGTTAATAGCCTCCAACAAGTAAAAAGGTTATCCACATGCAAAAGTTTATTAAGAATTATGGGTATCTATCCATCGACTACGAGAATAGATCTCCAAGTGGCTAGGTCAATATTTTCATCATGCACCCAAAGGGAAATAAGTAGACTTGTCCTTTTTTTTGGTCTTACATTGTATGTATATATGGTAACACCATTGAATAAAAAAGTGCATAAGTTTAGGTGCGTCTAGTAGACCTACCACTGCCTCTATTTATTGTGACATAGGCTTCAATATGCACAGCTTCGAAATATGGATTAGAAGTGAGAAAAATAAACAACTCAATTTATTGATAACTTTTGGGATCATGGTTATTTGTTGATAGTATTCTCTTACCCTACCATTACGTTACAAAAGAATCCATCTATGAATTTACTCTAAAGCATATGTATGATTTAGTGGGATAAAGTAGGCAATGCACCCTATATAACATTATTATTGGATGAAATTGTGCTCAAGTCCAGGTATGTACACAAGTGACGAGACTATAAGTAAGGAAAATCAGCTAGTCAGGTTATTGATATTTTTTAGATTATGGTCATTTATTGGTAGTATTCTCTTACCTTACTATCATGTTGCAAAGGAAGCCATCGATTGAGCCTGTCTAGATTTAGTACTAAGACCATTCTTACATATTGGATGAAATCTTCCACCATTCACAATGTTCGATTATAACTGCGAAAGAACTAAGGTTTTCATAAGTTGATACATGAAAGCTAGGAAGCAGGGAGAGTATACCTCTATTCTCTTCGTTTCAGCTTTTGCTTTTATTTTTTGATTACTTTCTGAGGCTTACAAGAGAATCACATGGCCATGTATTTAGCCTACGCTGCCACCTCCCATGCTGCAACCCGAGCCTCTAGGACATTCAATTTATAATGTTCCATATCATTAGTCTTGAGTGATTTAGAAGCATCTTTCTCTTAAACTTCTTTACTAGCCCATCCCATGATATTTGACTTTCCCAAATTGTGCACCTAGAGCCATAATTTCCCTTCTAGTGCTATCATGCACTTGCTTCTCTAATAATTCGTGATGTTTTTTCAGGCCCAGTTGAGAATTTTTTACTGTCTCCACTGGTGCTACACATCTTCCTAGAGTAGATGGTCATGAATTAACAGGGCTCCTAGTTGAAGGTGTTGTAGCTCTGAGAGGGGTTCCTGTTCTTGAAGGCTCTTGGCTTGCAATAGGGGTCATTTCTATCCCCATATCCCTCATGGAATCTGATCTCACATTTGAATTTGGTGGGGTGTAGGATAGGTGTTCAGTGGCTGGGTCTGCGATGGGATTATCCCCCTTTTTTCTTGTTTTATTATTTATATGATTCACATTTAACCCTATTTCACATTCTGCATTTCCCCATTTCTCCCAAACATTACTACCATGATATCTCACTCTAAGACATTTTTTTGGACAATAGTGTTGGATATAGCAATCCACACCTTTATATGCAACCATCATGGATTCCCATCACAAAAAGAGAAATTAACTCAATGGTA
>LPNX010913600.1:56867-80898 GCA_001517045.1 Pseudotsuga menziesii | reverse complement strand
GTGTGAAGACCCTTTTCATTTAGGGCTTAACACAACCACAACTCAGCTTAAGATGGGATGCAAACAAGTCACTTCCAGAGAGGTAAGGTCAAATCATCCCCGACCTACTTAAAATAGGTTACCACAATTCATATTAAGGTTGAGGGAGAACATCATAGTCCATATCCCAGCTAGGAGAGCTCAAGATAGTCACAACCCACTAGGATATCAGTTGCACGGATTTGTTGGAGGATTTTGAGGTTCTCATGCATCCCACAAGAGGTGTTATCCCAATGTGATACCACTGTTATCCCATAACCTAAAATGTAATGGAATTTTTTTAAAGGTTATTCAAAGTAATTTTTTGCGGAATCCAACATTCCACCTCAAAACATAGGAGCAAAGAAATCATGGAGTGTAGTTTCTAAGTTAAGTTGGTTCAAGAAGTAGAGTTTAAATGAAATTTTTTGTTAGTTTGTGAGAGTGGGTATTATTGGGATTGAACCTAACACCCAAGAATGTACACAGGTCTACAATGAAAAATATTTCACGCCGATGCATCAGATCAATATCTAGAACAATGTTGCAAATATCTCCAATTTCTCCCAATATTTCCAAAACTTTATTGAGCTTTAAAGTTTTCTATTGTTCCTGATGTTTTTGGTATTTTCTGTGTTTTTTAGTTCCAAAATTATGCTTGCTGATATTTTCTGATTTTTTCAGGTCCAAGTTTATGCCTACTAATATTTTCCCCGACATTTTCCCTAATATTTCCAATATGTGTATATCTGGGCCGTCAGTGATATATCCCAAGATGAAAATTGCAACATTGATCTGGAAAAATATTTGTAGCTAGGGATGCAATTTGGTAAGGGTGTTTGAAAATTGAAAAATGGGTTTGAAGCCATTTTGGAAAGCATTTATCTTTCAAGAGAAACTAGAGAAAAAAATCCAAATATGTGGAGAGGTGCACAATGTGAAATACTAAATCCCTATGGCCTTCTTTCTCACCAAGAATGTGTTTCGAGTGCCTCTATGCACTTCATAGACACTTGTCAGGTTGTTTCAATAGATAGTTTTTTCAAAGCAAAATTTTCTTGTTTTGGAACAACTCCAAACTTTTTGGTTTAATGATGAATCTAACAATGTAGAAATGTCAAGGATGTCAAAAGACCCCTGCCTAACTTGTAGAACGTTTACATAGTCTATATTCTTTCCTCTAGTGATTGTTTCTCTCCTATATGTATGGTAATCATCATCATCAACTAAATGTATGTGTGTGCACATGCATAAATACCCAATACATAGCTCAATCAAACAAAAGAAAACATATTTATACCTTGATTTCTAGATCTTCACACTGTATTCTTATGCTTTACCTTTCAAAACATCATTCAACATACTTCATTTTTTGTCCTGTTGCAATATTTTCATGTTAGGACCCATCAAATATATTTATGTTTGTTTATGAAAATAACAAAAAAAATCTAAATAAATACAATTCTATTACAATGTAAATTACAATACTATTCAACTATTCAAGTAAATTAATTGTTAAGAATATATCACCTGTTAAAACATGGATAACAAAAAATACTATGTATATAAGGCCATCGATCTAATCAAAACTCCATTTCTTGCCTCTTAACTATGGAAATGTTTCTCAACGCTATTTGTAACAAGTTCCAATGGAGGAGTCAAATAGCAATAGTGAAAATTACACAATAAAAATATAGAAATACATGTTTTTTAATGTATTCTTCCTTACCATTCATTGAGCTCCTCTCTGTTTCGAGAATAATTTAATATTCTCTACTAAAAAAGACCAACCACGTGAAGGTGGAAGCTCTTATGGCCCCTCCTCCCCCTCACATCACTCTCAACTCCCCAAACCCAATGCCTATACTTGGAAATAACAATTTATTTCACTATTTAACAAAGCAAATAACAATGCATCTACAATGCAAATTATTTCACTCAATAGTTGAAAAATTCTTTAATTAAATCATTCTTTAAAACATTCATTAAACCATTCAATCATTCAACAGCTGAAAAAACCATTCATTAACTCATTCATTAAAACATTAATTTAGTCAATGGTAGAAAAAAAAATCAGTAAACAATTCAGTAAATCATCCATTCTTAAAAGACTGATATTGTGCTATGCTTTCAAAAATATATTTCAAATTTACAAAAAAGTTTTAGAGTGATGGATTTATAAAAGGCCTGTGTGGATATTTTGTGGCCTTGGAGTCCTGTGTTTCCAAAATTTTCCATTCACCCCATTGCAATGCCAGACCCTTCTTTGAGAGCTTGTCTTCCTCCTTATTTCGCTCCCTGTAAACATGAGTGAAAGAGATTGATTCAAACAATGAGAGAGAATGGGTTGTCTCTTCAAATAATGCATCTAGAGAAGCAGTTCTACATTTTTGTATCATATTCATCCAATTTATAACCACCATTGAGTCACCATATACTTGTAATTGTCTGCAATTTCTTTCATTGACAAAACAGAGAAGTAATTTCAATGTCATGAGTTCTGCATAGCTGTTGGTTCCAGTTCCCAGGCCCAAAGAAATTTGAAAAAAATGACTTTGATTTAGATATAAGCATGCAACTCCTGATTTTGTGCACCGAATTCTTGTTTTCTTCCGTCCAATTGCTAGACCTCCAGAGTGGCCGATGGCACTTTGCGCTATAAAAGAGTATTGTGGAAGAAGTGATGTTAAACTAGTTTCAACTTCCAGCTCTGGGCCCATTGTTTCTTGTGGAAGGATGACTTCTGGTGATAGAACCTCCATCATCCTTTTTAGGGCAATCTTTTCCCGGGTGCTTGCCAGACCCCTGTAGTTTAGGGAGGCAAATTTCATTTGGGCACCCCATCTGGGGTTTGCACTGCTCTAAGCTCCCAGAAAATGGTTGTTTGTGTGCCACTTTCCTGATCCCTGAGCGTCATGCTCTGGGCCGTAGAGAGGTGAGATGGTCTTCCTCTCCCTTTCCCTTTGGATGTGATCATGGCATTTACCCCTACTCCTTTTGTAGGGATTTTTGGTTTTTGAGGGATTGGAACGTCCCTTGAACGAAGGTGGAAATGGATAGAGGGGGACTGAGTGGGCGAGTCATTTGTAATGGTGGAAGGGGTGGGCAAGTCATTCAAATATAAATCATTCAATTGATTGCTAAGGGAAGAAGTGTTCATACCCGGTGGGGGAGACGCGATCGGACGTTGTTCCATCTATTGAGGAGGCCCTTCTGCTGCTACTACTCCCGCTCTTTCCAGTTGATCCAATGGTTGTTCTGTGCCCTTCGACCTGAGAGGATTTTATTCTAAAGATGTGTTCGAATTAGTTTCTTTGGAGCTCAGGGCCTCTGTTCACCTAACCCACTTCCTTCTTCCAGTTGTTGAGGGAACAAAGTTTGGGCAGTTTCTTGCCAAATGTCTTGTTTCATGACATTTGTGGCATCGAAAAGGGAGCCCTTCATAGTCCAACAACTGTCTTTTTTGCTTGTTTTGCCATACAAAATTAAAGGCTTCAGGAAGACTGGTTCTGATGTTCAAAGAGACTAGGATCCTGGCTACCTTTTTTATTTCTGTCTGCTGAAATGAGAGGTCCGCTTCAATGAAAGTCCCCAGCTCATTCCCAATTTCACTAAGCCAAGCCGGGTTCCAGAATTCCAATGGTAGTCCTGGCAGATGAACCCAAACTGGTATTGTATCTAGTTGCTCTATTTTTGCATCGAACAAGGAGATCCACTGCTTTAGCTGAAACAGGGTTTTCCCATATGTCCAGACTCTGCTGCGTATGAGGTCTGCATCCTCTCTGCATCTGAACAGGAAGCTGAACCATCCATTTGCAAGCGAATTAATAACCAGGCCTTCACCTTCAAGCCCTGTCCAATTTTTCCTGGCCCATTCCTTCATTTTTCCCAAGGTGGGGTTTCTTCCTCTGATTTTCCCGATTAGGGTTAATCCATCCATCTCCATTGCTTCTTCCATGGTGCACCAGACTCCACAATTTACGCCAAAATCTCTTCTAGAGGGATTTAAACACTGATTATTTCATTTCTTGGAGTTCAATTGTTCGACGGCTTCTCCTGTGCGTACTCCCCATGACACTGAAGGATCGATTTCCCTGTTTGGGGCTCCTTGTGGTTCTTCCTGGGGAAGTTTGATGAAAATAGTTGCTGTAGCTGTGCTTTGAGGTTGGAATAATGAGTACGGGCCTCCTCCTAAGGCCGGGTTCAATGGTTGTGCTACGAACACACCTAGCAACTCATCATATGGCGGAGAAACTGGAACCCTGCTCTCTTCATCTGGCGGAGAAACCGGAACCCTACTCTCGCTTCCAGCTGTCAAATTTTCTAACGTGTTCTTCACTGTGTCCGGGGATGATATACCGGTAATTTTTGGTGAGGAGAAGATGTTGAGCTCTTGTTGCGCCCACAGGTCAATAGAGTTGTTTGCCATGTCTACCGGACCTACTCCCAATTCACAAAAACCTTTGAACAAACTGTCCAAAATGAAAACGAGTCATTTATTATTATATAGTATTATCTATTATAATTTTTTTTATAAACCACCCATCAGATATCCGACGCATCAGTTTCGGATAACCGCTAGTTTTGCTTTCACAGACGTCGACAAACCTCCCTGGTAGTGTCAGTTCCTCGTCGGATATCTGATGCGTCAGTGTCGGATATCTGCCAGTGTTGCTTTCGCAGACATCGACGATCCGACCCTGGTAATGTCAGTTCCCCCACACTACCAGGGTCGAAAATCTGACACACTTGTGTCGGATATTCGATGACTCTATAAATATTCTATTATCATCATTCTGGTGATTGATTGTTGTCTGACACATTCGTGTGAAATGTTGGACGACGTCGGATTCTGTCGTCGGATTTCAGGTTCAAATCCTGTTGTGTTAGTTTGTAGAGACCTCCTTCTTCAACTCCAATCTCTACTGCATCATCGATAGTTTTTCCTTTGGTCCACATGAGGAATTTTCCATCTACAAAGGCAACTCTGAAGCCTTTCTTGTCTAAAGCTGAAATGGAAAGAATATTCTTCTTTAGTCCTGGGACATATTGGATATCCTTCATTTTCATAGGCTTTTCGGAATCCAATTTATAAGATGCCTCTCCTAACCCTTTAATGGGATATTGGGAATCATCTCCAAGCATTACTTTGTGTGGAGATTCCTTTTGTTCAAGGCATGAGAGTGACTTTTTGAAACCAGTCATGTGCTTGGAGGCACCACTATCAATTAGCCAGGTATCATTTCCTGGTGAGATTGATTCAGTTAGGGCATAGATCAAAACATACTCTTCACTGGAATCTTCATCCTTCTTCGCTTCCTCTTCTTCTCAATCACTGTCTTCAGTAACATGTGCTTGAAACCTTCTCATCTTCTTGAGTCTTTCTGCTTTCATGGGACAGTTAATTGCAATGTGTCCTAACTTGTGACGGTTGAAGCATTCAAAGATTGAGAAATCTCTCATGGGTCTTTTAGACCCTCGAGTCTTTGGAGGATGGTCATGACTCTTTCTTTTTCCTTTGGTATGAGCAGTTAAGGCTTGATCCTCAATGTCATTTAGTTTTTCTTCTCTGGATGCTATCCTCCCTTCTTCTTGGACACATTCTTCCCATAACTTCTGGAATCTGGTTAGTTTCCTCCTTGAACAAATTCCTCAAATGAAAGCTTCCCAATCTCTTGGAAGGCCATTCAAAGTTGTCATTACAACTTTTTCTTCTTCAACCATGTCACCAGTGGCTTCTAATTGATCCTTGATTTGAGCTACTCTTGTAAAGTAAGATTGCATAGTCTCTGACTTCTGAGCTCTTACATTTTTGAGTTGATTTCTTAGGGTCATCTTCCTATTAATGTTTCTTCCTTCAAATAGCCCTAATAGGGCATCAAACATTTATTTTGGAGTCTCCATGGAAGATACTTGAGGATTCATCAGATTGTCTTTGATTGAATCAACTATGATCATATCCTTCTTGTGCTTGGTTTTAGATTCAACTTCTTTTGGTTCTTTCACTTCCTCTTTCACAAATTTGTCTAGATCATTCTCTTGGAGGATGAGCATGATTCTGTACTTCCATGCTCTGAAGTTTTTAGCCCCTTCAAGCTTTTCATCTAGCTTGGTATTCTTTGTCATCTTTAGAAAGCTGAGAACCTCAAATGGAAATAGATAGAAGGATACTTACCTGTAGAAAGTAGCTCCTGACTCACCTTCTTCCTGAGGTCCTAGGGTTTGGAGTAGAAACCCTAATTTTGCAGCTGGGATCACAAGTGGAGCTGAGTGGTGGAAAAGATGCACCCTCCCGAGGCGAGGTAAACTGTATCTTCCTTTTTTTGAGATTGATGATGAAACCCTGGGAAAACTGAAACCCTAGTTTGTCCCGACAGTAGTAACAGGTCCAAGATTGAAAATTCTTGGAATTCAGTTCTGTCACCACAGAAAGATGCACCCTTCAGAGGCGAGTCGCAGGAGCCCTCTTTTCTAGTTGATTTGTCGAGGGATTTGTTAAGAACAACAAACCCTAGTTGTGCAGTGTCTCCTTTTAGGGTGGCTCTAATACCATGTTGATTTTTCTTTATAATTGCTTAGATGATATCTTAAAACAATTAGCCACTAGAAGATCATTGAAAGAACAACATGCACAAAAACATAAGAACACAAGAACATAGAGATTTTCCTCAGGGAAACCATAAGAGAGAAAACCCCGCAAAAATTCTTCAGTATAGAACTCAACCAGTGCAGTGTAAAATCTAGACAATGACTACTTCCTTCTTCTTGGTGCGCTACTACTTCTCTCTCTTGCTAAAACCGGCTTGAGTGAGTATGTCTAAATGAAGGGGAGCACCTCCCTATTTATATTCTTTTGTTGACTTGACTTCCAACTTGGTGGGGCCGACTTCACTAGCTGTCAGGGCCGACTTATCCAACTAGCCATTACAAATAGCATTTATTATATTGACTCTTGGGTACTAATGACCTGACTTACATTCAGAGATTTACATTGCTTCTTTCAATGACACTGACAAGACCAACTCATCTCTTGAAGGAGGAATACAATATTATTTGGAATATCTTCCGAAGTTACAATAAATTAACACATATGGGAGACTTGAGGCACATTGGAATGTGTGAGAGGGCCAACCCATTTTCATGATATATTGATGGCTTGGATGAGTTGGCATGAGGTTTGACCACATTTTGGACCTTTGACACACTTCTTGAGGAGTTGGTTGTACATTTCCTTGGAATTCTCTAGGATTTTTGACATGTCTTAGACCCTTGAGACAAATGGTATATGTATTGATGAAGACACTACACCATTTGAGGTTTATTACATTCACTTGTTGACTCTTCTTAATGGTACATTACACCTTGGAGACATCACCTATCTCACATGTGCCATTATTCTTAGAGAAATCAACATTCATTGATTGGTTGTTAGAAGTTGACCCTATTATGAGGAGCTTGACACATTGTTTCATGCATTTTTAATGGGGGCACTCTCCGATGTAGTGGTTGATTGGTCAAAACTTAGGCTTTTGGCCTAACATTTACTCATTTTGACTTTATCTCTTCAAATTTATTATCTCCACCTTATTAGTTTTACTTTAGATCTGATTAGTTTATCTAGGATCTTTATTTGAAAGAATAACAAGTACAAAAATATGCATAAGATATAAAAGATACACGAGACACAAATTTTCACCGGGGAAACCATAAAGGAGAAAACCCCGCAAACTTCTTCAAAATAGTTAGATGATCAAAAGTAGTAATAAGAAGTATTTAGCAGCTATCTGTCTCTCCTCCATTTGTCTCTCTCTCTCTCTCATGCAAACTTGAGAGTGTGAGGTGTGTATAAATAAGGGAGAGTGCCTCCCTATTTATACCCTTTCAAGTCACTAACCAACCATAAGACTAGGGCCCACATGTCTTCCCTAACAAGGATAAATTCTCCCAGAGAGACTCCAAACACACATTATATGATGTTATAGTGGGGACTATTGCCTCGACTTACAACGGAGGTTGTACCTCAAGGTCTAGACACAATTAAGACATCTCGCAAGGGGGTAAACACATCCCTAATGGAAATACAACATACAATGATACTACACATCAGAATATCTTCCGAAGTTACAAATACATCAACACTCCCTCTTAACGAAGAAGGTATTCTCTCTCTTCACAGTCATCAACACATCTGGTCAAGTCTTCATCGCAAAGTCATCATCACGTAGTCATAGAGTCATCATCATAGATATTGCCATCATGATCTTATTATTTTGATCATCGTACCATACTATTTGTCATCAGAATTTTGTACAAATCCAACCTTTTTTCATGTTGGATGTAGGCCTACTCCTCTGCTAGGTCTTCAACACATCTCAAGAAAGCCCTCACGTAGGGAATATCGAGGACCTTCTTTACATTGCCATGACAATAATATGCATTTTCTAGCTTCTTCTCATCGTATCCAGATCGTCTCTTTTTGTCTTGCACAAAACAAAACAAAACACATAAAGCATCCACGGTCGACCTGTTTTCTATCACGGAACCGCCTAGGTGCACCTCTCATGCTTCATGACCTTATCATCTCAACATGGGAACACACATATATGGATATATATGTAAGGACTAATTACGACCCAACAACCTCCTGCATCATGACTTTTTACATTCTAGTTCAACCTCAAGGGATTACATTTGAACAACCTGCGTCCAGGATCTTTTTCGTTTAGATAACCTTTGGTGCATATTACATCCGAGTAACTTGTGTACCACGCTAGATCTCATTTTTACACTCATACAACCCACTAGGCATATTACATTCGAATAACCTGCGTACCATGCTAGGTCTCATTTTTACATTCGCATAACCCGTCACAGGACTGATTACATCCAAGGATAACCTACGAGCTTCGCCAGGATTGATTACATCTGAGGACAACCTACAACACTTATTACGTCCAAGAATCCTACTACACCAAGATTTTTCCTTCTTGGACAACCTGTCTCATTTCCCATGTGATATATTATGCTTTCGTAACATATCAGGACTGAATACATCCAAGGATAACCTGCGAGCTTCACCAGGACTAATTACATCCAAGGACAACCTACAGGGATAATTATGTCTAAACAACCTACGAGCTTCACCAAGATTTTATGCTCAGACAACCTGTCTTTCTAGCTATGCTAGAACACATCACTCACTCTTTCGAGGGATCTTTATCTGGATCACACCAAGTCTTTCTTTGAAATACTTGAACTTCACTCTCGCAAGAGGCTTGGTTAACACATCGTCTATCTGCTCCTCTGTTGCCACGTATTGGAGCTTCAGTGCTTATCTCTGCACCATATCCTTGATATAGTGGAACTTGATATTGATGTGCTTTGACTTGTCATGGAACACATGATTTTTTGATAGCTTCACGCAACTCTGGTTGTCGCAGAAGATACAAGTCACATCAAACTGGAGATCAAACAAGTTAGACAATATCTTTCGAAGCCACACTTCCTTGCAACTAGCTAAGAAAGCGGCAACATACTCTTCCTCAGCTGTACTCAGTGCCACACATGATTGCTTCCTGCTGAACCAGGAGATCATGCCAGATCCCAAATTGAAGCAGCAACCTGAGGTGCTCTTCCTGTTAGTGGTGCTACCTACCCAATCTGAATCAACATAACCATGTAGGTTAATCTTCTGATTCACATCATATTTGAGCCCATAATCCACTGTACCTTTTAGGTACCTCAGTATATGCTTTGCAGCTGTCAAGTGAACATGTCTTGGATCCATCAAGAACTGGCTTAGGGTGTTCACTGCAAAGCATATGTTGTTAGGATTATTAATCCTCCCTTGACCAAACTGTCTATTAGATTAATTTATCCTAACTTAGGAGTTTTAATTGATTAATTAAGTCCACTAGTACCATTGGGTCCACATGGCCTAATGGGGCCACATGTACCAATTACTAGAGTGTGGGGAACACTGCTAGAAACTATTTGGCACTGACTGCACTTGAATGCATCATATTAGGCACCTCCTAGGCCAATCCCTACATTTTAGGAGCCACTGGGAGTCTCGACACCAACCTCCTTCAGTCAGTTGGAGTTGGAACTAGTTAAGCTTACTTAATTTCCAATTACATTCAATTAGATCACAATCAGTTTAGTTAGCACTAGTTATGCATGGCTGCATGTGAATTATGTGCCTTTGCTCACCTACCACTTCAGTTAGACTGAGTTAACTGTTTATTACTGATTGTGTGAGTTTTTTAGACATCTAGAGTTAACTATTTGGACTCTAATATTGATTGAGACATCCTAAGTTAGCTAGTCAGTTAGATGCAGTCACATCCAGTTGGTAGATTCGAATTATTTCCTAATGGATTCGAGTTCTTCCTTATGTAAACTATTGTAACACTAGATTTAATTAATGACAATGATACTGTAATAACCTGAGCTATACTCATCTGTTTCCTGTGTGGCTTGATTTGTTCAGTGTGTATCTTCATTTCCCTTTTACTGCAATAATAATTCTTGGACTAATTGCTTGAAGATCTAAATGGCACAACAATTTTAACATGGTATCAGATCCATCTCAAGCAAGCTTCATGTTTGTTTCTCTCCATTGAACACCAGGAGCAACTGGGTTTCCACAGAAGTCCCCAATAGTGATTTGCTTTCTCTGAATTTATTTAGAGTGGTGGTGCGGGATTGACGGACCCTGAAAAAAGTGTTCATGTCGAGAGGAAAAGCATGATTCTAACATAGTTCGAATTTTTTAGTGTTTTGTAGTGAAAATATACAGGTGCTACGTAGCTTGTGTGAATATTTGTGTTCTTTCAGCAGGAGAATGATGGATTCTCTACCTTCTACTCCTTGGATCATAACACCCTTCAATTATCTTGATTGGAGGGAAGATATGCAACTGGCCTTGTGCAAGCTTGGCTACTATAGGATAATACTTGGAAGGGAGGTTGAGCCCCATCAGCCAGTTGAGAAGAACAATTTTTTGTACCGCTTAGATGAAGCTTTCGGTTACCTATGCACTCATATATCCAGAGATCTCCTCTTCCACCTTGAAGGTTTGAGGACTCCCAGAGAATCCTGGGAGAAGCTTGAAGACTTGTTTGGAAAGCAAGATGAGCATCGGGGACACATTCTGGAGAATGAGTTGGTAGCCTTACATCCTAACAGTTTTGATACGGTACAACAATTCTTTACTAAAGTCAAGTCTCTTGCACTCCAATGCAGACAATGCGGAATTGAAAGAAAGGATGAGAAAAATGTGCTCTCCATTCTTAGAAAAATTGGTTCTGAGTATTATGTATTTGTCTTAATCTTTCATTCCAAAAGGGATTCCTTTCCTGGTTGGAAAATTCCCTCACTTGATTCCTTTGTTGAGTCCTTAATACAGGAGCAAGAGAAGTTGATCCAGATGGGAGTCATCCAAACTTCCAAAGATCAAGCTCTCCTCGTGACAGACTCTACCAAAGCACAAGCCAAAGGGAGACCTAAGGGGAAGGAGCCTAAAGAGAATCATAAGACTACTTCTGAAGGAGCCTCTGGCTCTAAGAAAATGAAGAAGTTCAAAAATAAAAAGTGTCCCTATTGTATGAGGGGTTTTCATCCAGAAGATTCGTGCATGAAGAAGACCCTCGACCAGTTGAAAGCCCTATGTGTATAGAACAATATTTCCCTTCCACAAGGTGCAGAGATGTCTGATGATAAAGAACAGACTAAAGAGGATGAGATATGCTTGCATGCAAGCCTCACTCCATCGAAGGCTTATTTGACAGATTCTGGAGCATCCAACCACATGGTTGCCTCCAGGAAATCCTTCATCACTTTCCCTCTATCAGGAGGACCTAGCAGTCATATGGGAGATGAATCTAAAATCCCAGATGTTGAGAGAGGTTCAGATAAAATCCAGCATGATGAGTTCATGCCCCCTCCTACAGAAAAGCAAATTGTTGAAGATGAAGAAGAAGCAGAATTTTCCATACAGTCAATTTGAATTGAAGAAAATCTCCTTGGAGTAACTCCTTCTCCTGCTAATCCTGAAGTGTATGAGATCTCTGATATCTCATCTCCTCACATTTATGATATAGAAGAAGACATTTGAATCTCTGTTTTTTAAGAAAAACTCTCGTTCTATTCTTTGCAAAAATTCTCCAGTGATTCTTTAAATTTTGTGCATAGTTTACTGGTGATTGTTTCAGAAAAGGAAGAGGAATTTGATTTCTCTATCTATAATGATGTTGCTGGTGTGCAGATAAGTAATACCATGGATATTTTGGAAATAATATAATATTATAGGAGTGATCCATTCATTCTCATTAATCTAGAGCTTCTAGTAAATTCCTACAGAATTGCATGCACCAAAAATCAGAATTTTGAAGGAGAAAATTGTGCATCTACCATCTCGGTGGAGCACAGTTTTGGATCTGATATGAACCTATTTGGATACGATTTATTTTCTGATATGATAATATTTGGTTCATGTTTTAATATTCAAGAGATTTCAGTATTTCTTGTAACTGGTTTCATCAATTTTGGTGTGACAAATCAAGCACCGCAAGTCTCCTTCAATTTTGTTTTTGAGGATTCGATGTTAGTTCTTTCTTATGAGTTTGTTGATATTAGATTTTGTGAATTATTGGTTATTTCTGAAGATATATCAGATTATGGAGCTCAAAAAATCACTCTCCACAATCCCAGGGCTTCTCTACCTATCTATTTGATCACATGCTCATCTCCTCACAGAACTAGTAAAGTTGGAGACATTCTGCATCCGCCTAGACACTTGCTCCTAACACTTGGGGCTGATTTTACCTCACATGGGTTGATGTTCAAGGCTTCCATATATCAGGTTCTTGGGTGTTCCTCACATGGTTCAAATTCTCAAGAACTTTTGCTCTCTCATTAGTTGATTTCAGCTGCTCTCCATGGGTCCAGTTTTCACTGTGCAGCTGTTTATATTTCTGATTCAGTTGAGTACATTATTCTTCTTCCAAAGAGGAATATTACTCCATAAATAAGAATTTGTTTGGATTCAGAGGTTCACATGCACAAATTCAAGATGCTGCTGCATAGAAGAACCAAAATATTGCGTTACTGCTGCAAATTGTAGCAAGAGATTTTGCAAGTTTTTAACTTGTATTTCCTGATTTCTGCTTATCTTGAGGGGGGGGTTTCCCCATTTGGTTTTCCCGTTTCCTCGGTTGTATTAAGCAGCAATATGTCTTTTAGATTGTATATGGGTGACTTATGGCCTTGTTTCCAGGGCTCACAATTGTCCAAGTTATGATTCAGGGGGGGTGTTAGGATTATTAATCCTCCCTGTTAGATTAATTTAGCCTAACTTAGGAGGTTTAATTAATTAATTAAGTCCACTAGTACCATTGGGTCCACATGTCCTAATGGGGCCACATGTACCAGTTACTAGAGTGTGGGGAACACTGCTAGAGGCTATCTGGAACTGACTGCACTTGCATGCATCAGATTAGGTGCTTCCTAGGCCAATCCCTACATTTTAGGAGCCACTAGGAGTCCTGGCACCAACCTCCTTCAGTCAGTTGGAGTTGGAACTAGTTAAGCTTAGTTAATTTCCAGTTACATTTAGTTAGATCACAATCAGTTCAGTTAGCACTAGTTATGCATGACTGCATGTGGATTAGGCACCTTTGCTCACCTACCGCTTCAGTTAGACTGAGTTAACTATTTACTACTGATTGTGTGAGTTATTTAGACATCTAGAGTTAACTATTTGGAGTCTGATATTGATTGAGACATCCTGAGTTAGCTAGTCAGTTAGATACAGTCACATCCAGTTGGTAGATTCGAATTCTTCCTTATGTAAACTATTGTAACACCAATTCTAATTAATGACAATGATACTGTAATCACTTGAGCTATACTCATCCTCTTACTGCAATAATAATTCTTGGACTCATTGCTTGAAGATATAAATGGCACAACAATTTTAACATATGTCTGGTCTCGTATTCATCATATACACCAATGAGCCAATAATTTGACGATACATTGTGGCATCGACCTTCTCAGATGAAGCATCACTTAGAAGCTTCAAGTTAGATTCCATAGGTGTGGCTATTGCCTTGCAGTTCATCATTCTGAATCTCTTCATAATCTCCACTACATATTTTTCTTTACCACGAAAGATCCCATCTGCACTCTACAACACCTCCATGCCTAAGAAGTAGTGCATCATACCTACGTATTTCATCTCAAACTTTGTAGCAAGTCTCCTCTTTACATTTGTAATGAGTTCCTCTTCGCTTGCTAGAAACAAGTCTTCAACATATAGAATGAGTATCACTGGTCTTCCATCTTCCACCTTGAAGTAGAGGTTGGAATCCGCTTTACTCTTGGTAAAGCCCAAGCTCACCAGGAAGTTATCCATCCTGCTGTACCATGTCCTCGATGCTTGTTTCAATCCATACAAGGGCTTCTTCAATTTGCACACATGGGTCTTCCTATCTTGTGTCTCGAATCCCAGTGGTTGTTCCACGCAATGTTGAAAAAGTCGGCCTCGGCAAAAAGTTGGCGAGGATCCTGAATACAACTTCTCGACAACATCGGCGAAAAAATCGGGAAGAATCGGCAAAAGTTAGCAAACATTAAAAAATAGAAAATACATGCATTTTTTTTAGAATTTTAAACATATAAAGCAACAATAAGCTCAGAAAAAACATATTGGAACATAAATATGAAGAAAGCACTGATATATATCATCATCATGTAGTCATGCCAATTTCCAAATATAAAACGATACATCAAAGTTGATACTAATTTTATGAAACATTATAGTTGTCCAATCAAGGACTCAAAGTGTATAAAGTTTAAGCAATACAAAATGACATCACATATATAAATGTATCTGAGGAAAACTAGCATCTAGCTATCTAATATCAATGCCCTCTTCCCCTTTTACGGGGATATATCATGGGTCTTTTGTCGGGCCTGCCCCTAGCACTAGAAGTAGCAGTAGAAGGCCCTGAGCCTGCATCTAATACTTGACGTTGAGTGATGGATGAATTCAGTCCTGTCATGGATAGCATCAGCAAAGCTGAATACTCCAATACCATCCCGATACACCTCTATCTCACGATTGACTACATTGCGAGTGTCATAATCAAGTATCATCCTCTGAATACAAGTGAGAAGCCCCTCCAAAACCTCACCATCAAAATCAAAATTGCATTTGTAGGAAAATGCAGGGTTGAGGAAGAGTCCTGCTGCATGAATGGGTCGATGAAGCATCCCAGTCCATCGACTATCAATCAACTCCCATAACAACATGTTCCTATCATGCCCTAGGGTACCCTTTCCCACATAGAAATTCCGAATGGTCTCTTTGGGCCTATCCATGGCCTCATATAAATAGCCCATTGTGGGCTTATCACCATCAACAAGCCGCAGAACCCTCACTAAAGGTTCACTAACTGAGCACACTTCCTCCATTCCTTCCCAGAAGGTGTCAATGTACACTAGCTTGACAATGGTTTTCCCATCCTCTCTCCTGCTGTAAGCACAATCATGCCACTCATCAAAAACAAACATTTGCTTCAACTCAAACTGACATTGAAGAAAAGACTGAAGAGTAATAAATGTGGTGGCAAAACGTGTGATTGCAGGATGCTTCAACTCTTTGTTTTTGGTGTGCCTGCTCAAGAAACTAAGAACAAAACCATGGTTGTAAATGAACTTGGGGATGGCCCTAGCTTGATCAATCACCACCTTGATAAAGGGAATTTTCCCCATATCTACCAACATCAAATCAATGCAATGAGCTGCGCATGGAGTCCAAAACAAATAGGGGTACCTATCCATAAGCATCCTGCCAGCAGCCACATAATTAGCTGCATTATTTGTAATAACTTGCACAACATTGTGTGCCCCAATACCTTGGATGAACCCATCCATCAGCTCGCATAAAAGTGATGCATCTTTTACATGTGCCGATGCATCAACTAATTTTACAAACATGGTACCTCTAGGACAATGTACCAAGAAGTTGATAAGAATTCTACCCTTACCATCTGTACACCCATCTGACATGACTATGCATCCAGTGCTCTCCCATGACTGCCTGAACTTTGCCAACCTAGCACCGATGTCCATCTTTTCTGCTTGAAGGATTGGGCCTCGCAACTCCTCAAAGGTGGCACTTTTATACCCTGGGCCAACTACTGCAATGGCATCACACATTAGCTACCAAAATGGATTGTTTTTAACAATGCTGGGAGGTATGTGACTCCAGTAAAGACACCTTCCCATTACCCTGTCTGCTTCTACCTTTTTCGATTTCTTTATAACTAACTTGATAGAAGGTTGCGGTCCTGGTCCAACAAAATGGGATGTGATCCCCACCCTCCCAAGAGGTGCAGCTGTGGAGCCCCTCCCACTACCCTCACCGATAGTGGTAGATAGAGATGCACCTAAAATTCTTGCTTGGTTAAAAGCTGCAAGATCAACTCTGTTTGCGGTGATCTCATCCTTCTTTCTCATTTTTTCATGGATGGCATCATGGGAAGATCTCATGATTTCTGGGTTCATTGCAGTACAAAGGCCAACATCATGGCCAGGTAGTTTGGCTAGATGGTATTTCAACCTGTTAACCCCTCTCGACATGTGATGCCCACATAATTTGCAATTCAATTTTTTCCTATTGATTCCATCCTTGGGCTCGCCATACTGCCAAAATGGGTCCAATATCTTTGGCATTTTTGCAATTGGAATGCTTCAACTCAAATGCAACCCTAGGGCACAAAAACAAAAAAAAATTACATTAAACTCCATTGGAAAAAAATAGCAACATTCTAGCTTAAAAAATCAGACCTCTAAATTTAGATTTTAAGCCATGAAAGATAAGAAGAAGAGGGTGGCTAAGAATTAAAAAAACAAGCATGCTATTTTCCATTCTAATTTTTAAATTTTTAAAACCCCCATTTACATTGGGACTGTTTTTCATTTTTTTGGGCATGGAAATCAATGGCAAAATAGTAAAAACAAATAGCAAAGAAATATGCAAGAAATAGGAAAAGAAATAGTAAAATAAATATGCAAGAAAAAATGCAAGAAATCTTTCAAACAGTCCATGGAAGAGATAGAAAAACAATGGGATAAAATGTACATACCTTGAACACTTGCTCCACAAAAATCCTTGGTTGAGATGCTAAATGGTGTTTGAAAGCCTCCAAAGGTGTTGGTGGTCTCCTAAATACCTTCTCCTCCACTTCCAACAAACTCATTTGCCAAATGACATAAAAAAACAATGTTCCCCCAAGTTTCCAAGACGCGAGGGTGTGGGAGCGGGGAAATGCACATTGGGGACGTGTGGAGACCACCCCCAAATATTAGGGAAATTGGGGGGGGGAGGGGGGGGGGGGGGGCATGGGGCATCCAAGTCTTAATAAAAAATAATATTATAAATTATTAAATCCCAGCAGTAAAAGTTCAATGATTCATCCCATGTAAACTACTAAAACGGGGGGGGGGGCATCTAGGAGCCCCCCAGTTTCAGGAGGGGCGTCTGGAAGCCCCCTAGTTTTAGGAGGGGGTGGGGGGGCATCTGGGAGCCCCCCTTCATCGGAGCATGCTATAGAATAGGGGACGCGCCCCCTTGTGCGTTTCTGAAAGTTTCCTAATTTTGGGGACGCTGGGAAACATTTCACCAATATCCCCCGAGTCCCCGGGGCACAGGGAGCAAGGGGGGTGCGTCCCCGACCCTGTGGGGTGAGTCCCCATGTAACACTGTAAAAAAACCCATTTTTCCCTTTTCTAATCCGTGGACTAGCTGCATGGGTGATTTTTCCTTCAACCCGCACGGTTTACTAAAAAATCGTGATTTTTAAGATAAAGTCGCGACTCGATGATTTTTTTTTAAATCACAATTTTTGCTCGCCAAAAATTTGGCTTGGAGAAAAAATTGCAATTTTGGTGATTTCTTGTGAGAAGTCGACGATTTTTTCAAGGCTGGTTCCACGTATACTTCCTCCTCGACTACACCATTCAAGAAAGTTGTCTTGACATCCATTTAGTGTATTTTCCATTTCTTAATTGTTGCCAAAGCAAGTATGGTCATAATGAAAGTGTACCTTGCCACGGGTGCAAATGTCTCTTTATATTCTATGCCTTCTTTCTGTGAGAAGCCTCGTGCTATGAATCTCGTGTTGTATTTCTTGATGCTGCCATCTGTAGCATGCTTGTTCTTGTAGATCCACTTCGAAGTCACGCATGCTTCTTTTCTGGTCTCGGAACAATCTCCTAGACCTCATTCTTCATGATCGGATGATATTCCTCGGTCATCGCATCCTTCCATTCTTTCTTTTCTATAGCCTCTTCATAGGTGGAAGGTTCTTTGTTAATGATGTCACACAACATATCCACATAGCTATTGGTAGGGATTTTCCATATTCTCTCTATATATATTCCCTCTAAAGCGTCATAATGGAAGTGTACCTTGCCATGGGTGCAAATGTCTCTTCGTAGTCTATGCCCTATTTCTGTGAGAAGCCTTGTGCTATGAATCTCACCTTGAATTTCTCAATGGTTCCATCTGTAGCATGCTTGTTCTTGTAGGTCCACTTTGAAGTCACGACAGACTTCTTTTTCGGTCTCAGAACAATTTCCTAGACCTCATTCTTCACGATCGATTGATATTCCTCTATCATCGCATCCTTCCATTCTTTCTTTTCTGTAGCCTCTTCATAGGTGGAAGGTGCTATGTCAATAATGTCACATAGTAGAGCCACATAGCTATTGTAGGCCTTTGCCCTTTTTCTCTCTCTCTATGTATTCCCTTTGAAGCGCCATACCTTTTATCTTCTCGTATGAGCTCCTATGGCCATGCTAGTTTCCTCTTGTGGGAGTCCTTCTCAAGGAATGTCTCTACTAGCTCTTGTGGTTCTGTCATGTCATGATCTTCATGGTCCTCTGGAATTGCTTCACCAATTTACATATCTAGGCCTCTCATCTCTTCAGGTTCCTCGACCTTCTGAATGGGTGTCCTCCTGGATCTGAAGTATGTTGAGTCTTCATCAAAGGTTACATCTCTACTAATGTTGATCTTCTTGAATCCTGGGAAGTATATTCAGTAGGCCTTTGATGTATCGCTGTATCTTACGAATATACCCTTCCTCCCAAAAGGATTGAGCTTGGTCCTTTTCTCCTTTGGGATATGTATGTACACCAGGCAGCCAATATTCTCAGATGGATGACTTCTGGTTTCTCTCCTGAGAAATCCTCTTCAGGAGTCTTATTGTCAAGTACTTGATGAGGAGTACAGTTCTGTACATACACAATTGTTCTTGCTACCTCTTCCTAAAGGTGCATAGGAAGATATTGATCATGGAGCATAGCTTTTGCTGCCTCCATGATGGTTCAGTTCTTTCGTTCTGCAACCCCATTCTGTTGAGAATTGTATGGAGTGCTCAACTCCCTCTTAATCCCACACTCTCTACAAAGTTCCTTGAATTCTTTCAAAGTGAACTCTTTGCCATTATTTAACCGTAGAGTCTTGATCTTCCTATCTGTTTGGTTCTCGACCAAGGATTTATATTCCTTTAACTTACTGCAAACTTCACTTTTCCCTTTCAAGAAATATATCCAAGTATTACGTGAGAAATCATATATAAAAGAAACATAGTACACATATCCGCTTAATGAACTAGAGGACATAGGTCCACATACATCCGAGTGTACTATCTCCAGTATTCCTTTATCCTTTCTCTCACCACTGGGAAATGTCTTCTTCGCATTCTTTCCTTGTGCACATCCTTTGCAAATGCCTTCATGCTTTTCCTAGATCTATGGAAGTCCTGAGACTGCTTTGCTTGCCATCAGTAGTGCCCTGTAGCGTACATGTGCAAGCCTTCTGTGCCATAGTTCACTTGGTTCAATCGACTCTTGTACCAGTGCTTGTTTAGAATGTCCCTTCAGCTTGTACAAGCCTTCGTCTTCTTTTCCAATCATTGTTGCATCCTCTATTGTTTTTCCTTTGGGCCACATCAGAACTTGGCCATTGACAAAAGCAATCCTAATCCCATTTGCATCTAGTGCAGAAATGGAGAGAAGGTTCTTCTTTAATCCTGGAACATATAGCACATCTTTAATCTTTAAATATTTCTCAAAGTCAAGCTTGTATGAAGCTTCTCCACTCCCTTTTATGGGGTGTTGATAGTCATCCCCAAGTTTCACCTTATGAGGCGAGTCATGTTCAGGCATATTAACAAATGATTCCTTGTATCCCGTCATATGTTTAGAAGCTACACTATTCACAAGCCAATCATTACTTTTGTCTGAGATAGTGCCAATAAGTGTTGATATTAGCACATACTCGTCATATGAATCATCCTTCTGCCATCTGAATCTTTTGTTTGTTGGTTCATCATCTTTGACAATATGAGCATGGTGTCTCCTTTTCCTGATGGGACAATCTCTTGCAAAGCGTCCCTTTTCATCACAAGTATAGCATCAAACATTTGAAGTATCTCTTTTGGTCTTTTTCGATTTCTTGTCCATATTCTTGTTGTGATGAAAGTTCTCCTTCTTGTTCTTCCTGAATTTCTTCCTGGTGTGAACTATGAGACCTTGATCATCAGTTTCTCCCATCTTTTCTTCTCTTGTCACAAGTCTAGCTTCTTCTTGTGCACATTCTTCTCAAAATCTGCTGAAAGAGATCAACTTCCTTCTTGTAGAAATTCCTTGAATGAATGAATCCCATGATCTAGCGAGACCATTCAAGATAGTCATTACAATTTCTCCTTCTTTGACATTTTCTTCAACCGCTTCAAGTTGTTCTTTGATTTGAGCAACCTTTGTGAAGTAAGACTGTATAGTCTCAGAGTTTTGTATCTTCACATTCTTCAATTGGTTCCTCAAAGTCATCTTTTGGTTGATGTTCTTTCCTTTGAACATCTTTTTCAAAGCATCATACACTTCTTTTGGTGTCTTGAATGAAGACACATGGGGGATGAGGTGATCCTTAATAGAATCTGTAATGATTCTCTTAGCCTTAGCTTTAGCCATGCTTCTCTTATGAGCAGCCTTAGTGTCATCTCCCTCTGGTTCTGGAACTTCTCCATTGATGAACTGATCCAAATCATTCTCTTCAGGGATCATGGAGATTATGTACTTCCATGCTCGAAAGTTATCATCCCCTCCAAGCTTGTCCTCAAGCCGAGTATGATGAGTCATCTTTTCTAATGAGAACCTTAAATGGAAATATAAAAGATTTAGATTTTACCGATTTGAGGTGTCCGACCTGGTTCTAGAGCTAGCTAACCTAGGGTTTTTCAAAGAAACCCTAATTTTCCAAACTTGGAGTTCAGGAATTTTGTTTGGACAGAAAGATGCGCCTCCTTGAAGCGAGTTTCTTAGCTAGGTCACTTTTTGAAAACTGAGGTGGGAAGCCTCCAAAACTTTATGCCCTAGTTCCTCCCGGCACCACTGATAGGGTAAAAAATAAAACTTCTTTAATTCTGAAACTACTTCCACCAAAAGATGCGCCCTACTTAGGTCACGGGGTCTTTACTTAGTGAAACCATGCCATAGCACGTTCGTTCGTGGCATATGAAACAATACCCCTATTTTCAAAAAATATTGGAAAATACCTTCCAAAATCATTTCTTTTAACCCCCTCCCAATATGCCTTGCCGATTTTTAAAAACCCCTATTTTCCCTATATATTGAATGTATCCATTTTTTCATTTACATTTTTTATACCCCTTTATATTTCTACCTAAGGAAAAAAAAAACTAAACACAAGAAAGGACGACACTTGATAGGCGCCCTTAGGCAAATCACTTTATTAGGAATTAAAATGTATCACATGATGTCAAAACAAATAAGAGAGGGTTTATTTGTACCAATCTCAAACAGTAGTGTGTTTTCCCCAAGAAGGGTTCAAAAATGAAACTTACACCATTTATAATTGCTTCTTTCCATCACAGAATTTTTATCCAAGCACCATTTTGGTATCTAGGAGATTGTACAACTTCAGAAACAAAATTGATTTGGAATCTTCAATGCATACTGTTAATATTTTTAGATTAAAAACAATATGAATTTAACAAGAGGAATGGATGAGTTGAGATGGCATCCATTTATCCAATGAACTTGTGAGCTGGAATCCATTTATCCATGATCCAAATATACCTTAGGAGGAACCTAGACAATGAACAGTGGAACAACTTGTTTGCACCAAAAAATTTAAAAGGATATATCCCATCCCACGCAAGAATGAAGCTAGAAACTTAGTAATCAATCAGAAAATACTAGGGCCCATACATACGTCAGTTGTAGGGCCGTTAATGATAAAACACAACTACCCACTTGTCCTATGAGACATACCCACTACCCAAATATTTACAAGTAACAAAACAATGCAGGAAGGTATTCAAATTTATGCTCTCGGTCTGTTGTTTTATTTTCAAGAATTGTCAGAAGGGACATAACTACGAAGCATTGCATGTTGATTTAGAAGTATTTGGCTTATGTGAATTAACGAAGCATAAGAGACACTAGGTTGATTCAAATCAGGAAACCAGTACTCATCTGTGATACAAACCTCACCACATTAAAAGCTTCTCCATCATATAGACTATAACGAATTTGTAATCATTGATTCAGTAGATATGAAAGATGCATGACAAGTGAATGATTGCACAGAGAGAAGCCATGTGTACACTACAGCTGGAAATGTACACTCTTTTATATCCCTCTGGAGTCTGGACATAATAGATCCTGTCAAGATGGATCTATGATAATATGATTACCAACCCATAAAAATCATCCATAATACATGATAATCTAGCATGGATTAATGCACAACTGCCCCTAAGAATGATTTACCCAAAGATCCCATGACAATAATATGCACAAAACAATCAGTAGTTGTGCAGTGGACTAAATTCTCTGGTGATAGGAAATCCCTTACCTTGTCCATATGGTTAATGTAGCAAGAAATGGTAAATACCACATGTAGCAATGTGGCATAAATATCAGTTGATAAAATGCAATATATGTGAAACTATATATGTTACAACTTTCAGTTTAAAATTTGGGACTGATTCAGAATATATTACCTAAGGTTTTAATTACATAAAGTCTTGAACTTTATACATAAAATTGTAAATAAAAAATATTTACTCTGGCAGACAGGGGAACCTACATAAAATAGTATTTTGCAAATGGACTATTTTTAGCAATACCATCTTAAATGGAAAGTTGAAATCCTTCTGAAAATGGACTATAGCCACATTGTCATAGGTGGAGACATATATAGAATGAATTTCTTCAGAAAACTGAAAAATCTTGCTTATATCTTCAAGTTTAGGGCAAGATATCGCTCTTCATTTTAAAGTAAAGTTTGTTCTGCTGTAAGGATTACTTTCTAGAGACTCAGCATTTAGAGGTTCCAAGAGATTGTCCCAAAGTGGAGGCCAATAGATAAAGAGTGTCTGTTTTAAATAGGCTGGTGAGAATTCAAAAATTGTCAAGGACATAGAGACCAAATGGTTGTAGAATGTATTTTCCAAAAAGACAGAATAACTGCAAAAAAATGTAAAAGTGTATCCTACCAATATTAGCAACCAAGCATTATCTAATAATTATATTTGTTCAATAAGCATTCCTAAAAGAAGCAGCCAACTGTTTGTACCTGTAATGTGGGTAGCTTTTTCTAACAAAATTAACATTTATTCATCATTTGGCACCGCTAGGTGAGATTACAAGTTTACAACAGTATACGGCAGATGAGAACATAGCTATAATAGGTGCCAAGAGAAGAGAAAGAGTCCAACATTAACTAGACTTGTAAAGTGGGAAGAAAAAAAATAAACATCAGCAAATAAAGAACTACTTCACATAATGTTCAGTGCAAGATTAGCCATTGCCTACACCGACCTGGTCAGACTAAAGGATATGCAAGTTTTGCAACACATACAAAGGTGAAAATAAATAGCACGGCCTCTTGTAATGCGCAGCTTATCAC
>LPNX010913600.1:40978-56654 GCA_001517045.1 Pseudotsuga menziesii | reverse complement strand
TGGTATTCCCCAATGGCCAATCTGGTCTGTAAAGAGGAAAAATCAAAATACAATGCAAGGGTCGCTTATAAGAAGCACTCCTCTACAGTATGCCCCTCAGTCCTACAAAAATTGTTTAAGGGTTCAGACATCAAAAACACCGTGGGAAGACAAAGTGAACAAGAAGGGCATGGATTCTAGATCTGAGGCTTCTCATACACCTGAATCTTATATGATCATTAACCACTGAATAAACCCAAAATATGATATTCATTGCACCGAGAGATAGAAGCGAGGTGCTCATCAGCTTGGGTGGGTGGGGATCCATCTAATAGCGCATTAGATCTAGACAATGCATATGGTACATTTAATATTTACATTAGCAAAGACCCATTTAAACTTGGGTGGGTGGGATCTATCTAACAGTGCATTAAATATAGATATTTCTCTGTATGCGTTGAATACTGACAGTATTACAAACCCATCTAAAGCTGGACCCTGGTTTCATATACACATCAAGATTGAGAAGATAGAAGATCGATATATGGATTTCAAACAAATGAGGGATCTATTAAATATTAGACTTCGATATATGCAACTTCTAGCTCCCTCGAGGCACATATCAAACCCAGGCTTAGCCGGTCTATGCTAGTTGACCTTTCATGGGTGTAAGGGTGAGGGTAAGGTTGTGCAGCGCTGGGTTCAAGCTCTACAACTTTCCAATCAATAATGGCGATTGATTACTCTTTAGTTTTGACATGAATCACTCTCATTCTGTTCAATAATTACATACATTGCACATTTTCAAAATTGACTAGCCTGCAGATCTCCATCCTCTTCAAAAATATCCCGAGGTACTTTAAAGTTTAAACAAATTCTTTGCACTTACTTAAAAATTAATCTACTTGGGATGATTTTACTGTAACTTGGTCAGACATGAAAGAAAGTGAGATATGGTAATACATGGTAATACAGTTTTTAAAAGTTTATCTTAAAATAAGGTTAACAAGTTCCCTTACCATTATAAACCATATATAAATTAACTTTGGCAGATAATTGTGTCTAATTTATTCAAAGATGTAGGTGCTTCTGAAACCATTCAAATCTAAAGGCAGCCACATTCTATCAACTTTAGTTGTGTTGGCTAGGAGGCTTCAGCCAAATTGTCGCTTGAAGGAGAGAATTAGAGAAATCAATCCTCTCCTTGATACTGAACTAGTCACAAAAAGGGCAGTTAGCCCAGCGATAAAGTAGCCCAGTCCTGAGGGTTTGATTCCTAGCTTGTCCAATTTGCAACATGATATCAGAGCCAGATGTTGAGAAACATGTTATCAACTTTAGCAATTGAACAATAGACTAAAATAATAAATACAATGATTAAAGAAAATATGCAAAAAAGAAGAATGCTTTCTTACAAAACGCATTATTTTCTTAGTTGGCTACTTGTACTAGCACTGAAACTAAGTATACATTCAGGGCAGCATTTGCCACCTTATACTATTCATGCAGGCATGCTTCGATTTATTTTGTAGTTAACTAGAAGTCCAATATAATCATTTGGTAACAACAGAAAGTGCATTCTATGTTTATAAATTAGGATATAATCAGACAGATGAGTACCATCTCCCAAAGCCCAACTTCCATGCATATACTTTATCAAATCCAGATCCCATAATAAATTTAAATAGAACTTATAAGACTGCTATAAAGGATAGATTTACATAGCCTTCAAATTATCCTACAGATTGTTTAATTTCGTTTCTCATACATTTCCAATCAGCATTGCCCTGGGGAAGCATGCCCACCCTTGGAAGCAAGTAGCAAAACTCACTAAGATTGACTGGGACTCATGAGTCAAACCTGGCTCGCCTCTCAAAACAAATGGTTTCAAAATGCCAAATAGTCAAATTCAATGCCAGCATGTCTAGCTTGCAATTACTCACAAGACAAACTCTTGCCCACAAGTACTAACTGAGTTTTCACAGCCAAGCAATTTTGACTCAAAATCCTGATGAAAACCTCAGTCTGTCCCCTTATAATTACCAGCCTGCAAAATAAGCCCCACTATGCTCATATTTTTTCAACAGCTTCTGCAACACAGAAAAATAGTGTTTTCGACATTCACAGCTAAGGTTTCCAGCATTCAGTGAGGCCAAAGGAAAATCTTTTTCAAATTCAGATCACCGTGTGGTGGGCATTCAAAGCTGTAACAGCAGTCTATTTTGAGGTCCATTCACTGAATGGAGGCACCTAGTCAATTACCAAGAATTTAATCTAGTCCAGGGATAGAATCTAAGCCTGGCGCTGAGAGACATTCTCTGGGAGAATGGAGGCGCTTGCTCAGTTACCAAGTATTTGACATTGAGTCATCTGATGCATCCTGGAGCTGAGGCACCTAGTCAGTTACCAAGTCGTCACCATAAGCCCTAAACCGGATTTGGGCAAGTGATGCACTCCTCTCCTTGATCTATGGGATATGAGACCTTCTCCAGGGACTAGCTACCCCTGGTTGAGAGACCTAGCACCTGACCTTGGTGGCACAAGAAGATCAAGATAAAGCATTGGATAATTCTCCTTATTTATGAAGATGTATTTTGAGTGGGTATGAATGAACCATGAGGACCCCTAAGACAACTTGTTATGACCACAAAAATACTTGGAGGACCATCTAACCCTAGTCTTGGTCCATGAGACTATCAAGAGAAGAACCAAGTGGCACAAGTCAAAACACCAAGAAGAACTTTGTACCACAAAAGATTAAAAGTCAAGGGTCAAAGATGAAAAATAAAGGAAGCCCTAATGTCGACTCCTAATTATGTGGAACCAACTTAAATGTTTGATGGACTATAAATAAATGACATTTGCAAATTATTTGAACACACAACTATCACTTGACTGTTCCATTTGACTGAGGCAATTCGTGACTGGGACCCTCATCAACATTGCTGCTGTGGAAGAAAAAAAAATCATGGCTGAGTTTTCTTTTATTCTTTATCTTTTCCTAGTGTGGTGGCTCCTAGCCTACTAAGGCTTCTCCCTTCACAGCACACAGTTCACGGTGGTGACAAGGGTAGCAGCAGCAAGTTGCTACAGTAGGCTCGGTGGTGACAAGGGCTGCTACAGCAGGCTTGGTAGCAGCAGCAAGTTGCAACAGCAGGTTTGGTGGAGACTAGGGCAGTAGCAGCACTCTCGGTGGTGGCTAGGGTTAGCAGTAGGAGGCTGATCCAGCTAGTGGTTGTCATGGCTAGCAGCAGCAGGCTGTTATAGCCTTGGTGGCCACAGTTAGCAGGAGGCTTCTACAGCCTCAATGAAGGTCACGGTGGGCAGCATCAGCAAGCTCGGTGGTCACAGGAAACAGCAGTCAAGTTGACGTTGCAGAAGGTACATTACAGTACAGCACACGTGGTATCAGAGGTAGCAGCAGTAATCCTTCTAGGGCTACTTTGGTTTTGGAAAAAATTTATACATTCATCTCAGAGTTCTAAGAACAAAAATTCCCTTTTCATGTACAAACTCAGTCATCTCATTTAGAGGATGAATTACTAATGCTTTGGGGTTTTTGTCCTTAAAAGGTTTCATCGTGAAAAATCGTGTGTTCAACTGTGTGATGCTTAATTGACTACTGTATTTATCTTAGTGCTGTTAATATTTCAAGTCCTATCTCTAATATAGTCTGCAATTTGTTGAAAATATCATATACATGTTAAAATTCAACATGGATGAGGGTCCTCTTGCCCAGTGGGAGTCCTCTTGCCCATCCAAATGGAAAATTTGACCCAAAAATAAAGGTGCACTACTTCTGGCACCCCTCCCTGAGATTAGAATGCATTATGTTTAATAGTTTGTTATGATGTATTTGGTAAAATTAGCAGGTAATAAAAATCCCAAGAAATTTAAACAGGGAAACAACACTTCAATGACAGGAAATAGGCAAGAACATTTTAGCTGTGTTCCAAATAAGCAACATGGAGCTGATACGGACAAAATCTGGAGCCTCTGGCTTCTTTGATTGGACGTTTACACAAATATATTCAACTCCAATGCACTTCTTTCGCATCTATGGAAAATCATTTTGTCCAGAACATATCACATGATAATGAAGAATCCATTCTCACAGTCCCAGATACGTCCACCATTTGTGTTAAAATCTACACTATTGACCGTCCATTCAATTTGAACATCAAAATCATTTCAGACTGATTGGATATAAATGAGCACATTAACTCAAATAAGGAAAAAAAATAACGTCGAGCCAAGATATAAAATTTGAACATTGCATACCAATGTGAAAATATAGCAACATTCATACTTTTGCCGAAGCACATCAAATAAAGATATTAAAGCTGTGGTAGAAAAAAAATTAAAGGACCTCAAAGTACCCAAAACATCTTCATTAGGAATGATGAAGAATTTGATAAATAAATTCTAACTGAAACATAAGTAAACGTGCAATACAAGAAACGGAACTTAAGCTGGGGTAGCCAAATGCTACAAAATCACATTTCTCATTCAGAAAACAACATTTAGACGGGGATAGAATTTCTAATCATTTAAATATAATGGGACTTATCTGTAGCAACCAAAACTCTGAAAGTTTTCCTTCAGGGGATCAGAGCTTTCGCAACAAATGAAGGCCCAAATTTGTCCTTATATGTGTATGCCAAGATTATACACCGTGCTACTGCATTTTCAGATCCTTAACCTTGGCCTCTAAATCACCATCACTGTCACTGCTCTCATTTGCATCATCATCCTCATCCCCATTCCCATCCTCACCCTCATAGTCATCACCTTCGCCCTCTGCATCATTATCTTCCAAAGGAAACACCCTTGACACTTCTTCTCAGCACATCTTTAACAACAACAATTCCTTCTTCCGAAATGCAGTTTCCATCAATATTCAGCAGATCAAAGTCGGGCTTATTGATCACAGACTCAGTTGCAACCTTCGCCCCTTCTGCACTGATAAAATTTGAACTCAAATCAATTTCCTTCAGATGCTCATGGCCTTCCATAAGTGCTCCGCAGATCACAACAGTTCCCTCATCCTTGAGATCATTCTCTGACAAAACTAACTTTGTAAGCATTTTTTTCAAACCAAGGCACTTTGCCAAAGCTGGAGCTGCTTTAGCAGTAAATTCATTGCCTGCCATCTCGAGAACCTTGAGGGATGGAGCCCCTTCCTTGAGGCTGTTGGAAAGAGCTATTGTCCCCTTGTCCTGAAAACCAAGATAGCTCAAGTAAGCCTCTGTGAGACCCAAATGGCCTGAAAGGGCTTTGCTCAAAGAAACCCTGCACTTCTTCCCAAACATGTTATCCCTTAAATCCAACTTCTTCAATTTATCACCTGGTCCTAGAGCTTCTGCTAGAGCTATACCACCCGCAGCACAAACCCTAGTAGATGAGCATCTGAAATCCTCCAACGCAGTGCAGTTCCTAACAAGCCCTGAAAGCGCCTCTGCCCCTTCATCCCCTGTCATATTATTATGGAAATGCAGAACCCTAAGCCTCTCAACGGAGGGTAGAAGCTCACAGATGGCTCTAGCAGCCTCCACAGAGATACCATTGTTCATAAAATATAGTTCCTCCAACATTTTCTGAGATTTTAACAGAGACCCAAAAGCCCTAATTCCCTTCTCACCCAGTGCATTGTCAGAAAGATTGAAGGTCCTCAATACACACCCTTGTAAAACGGATGAAAATATGGGCATTACCTGAAGGGCCTCGTCCTCGCCTCTTCTCGCGATGAAATCTGAAAGATCAACATTAGTCAGATTACTCTGAACTTCCATCAAGATTCTCTCTGCAACATGAGCAGCATCGAGACCAAAGATTTTGTTGCTGAAGCATATCTTGGTATAACCATTCCCTTCCTCTGCTAACGGCCTCAGGAGCTCCTCGGCAAATGAGCTCACAGGCACAGGAACGCAGGCAAGGCTCGAAGGACTCGGCATAGGTCACAGGCACAGGCACGCAGGCAAGGCTCGGAGGACTCGTGAACGGCTCAGGCCAAAAATTTGAATAAAACGTGCCCCAGCATATTGCATATTTAAATAGTAAAAAAAAACCCTAATTACCCCTAATATACTCCCAATATATTAATTTTTAATTTTTTAATTTTAACCCCCCCAATATGAACAGACGTGTTATCATATTGGTCCCTAGGTGACGCCCCTGTGACTTAGGTGAGTTAGCCTAACCCTCTTTTCTTGATAATATGTGGAGATAACACCTTGAACTAGGAAGCACTAGTTTTCATAGCTGCACAGTGCCTTCTTTCAAAGAGGCTCCGATACCATGTTAGTTTTTCTTTAGATTTGATTAGTTTATCTAGGATTTTTATTTGAAAGAATAACAAGTACAACAAGATTCATAAGATATAAAAGATACACGAGACACAAATATTTTCACTAGGGAAACTATAAAGGAGAAAACCCCACAAACTTCTTCAGAATAGTAAGATGATAAAAAGCAGTAATAAAAAGTATTCATCAGCTATTTGTTTCTCCTCCCTTTGTTCCTCTCTCTCTCTCTCATGCAAACTTGAGAGTGTGAGGTGTGTATAAATGAGGGAGAGCACGTCCCTATTTATACCCTTTCAAGTCACTGACCAAACATAAGACTAGGGCCCACATGTCTTCCCTAATAGGGTTGACTTCTCCCAGAGAGACTCCAAATACACATTACATGATGTTACACTGGGGGCTATTGCCCCGACTTACAATGGAGGTTGTAACTCAAGGTCTAGACACAATTAAGACATCCTGCAAGGGGGTAAACACATCCCCAATGGGGGTACAACAACATACAATGATAATACACATCAGAATATCTTCCAAAGTTACAAATACATCAACACAACTAGTCTAGAGATGCTCTCTCACCTTGGAATGGGATTTAGTTGAATATTTTGTATAGGTGGCATAATAAAGTGTTGGAGACATTTACTACCATACACACTCTTTTTGGTCAAATTGGCCTAGTTAAACCACTATCCTAAGTATAATTGACATTAATTGACATCAGTGGAGCATTAATTGACATCATCCAATCACACCCACGCCTACCTACAGTCAAGGAGGCTAACTCAGCCTTCTCCTACAGTCAAGGAGGCTAACTGGAGCACTCTGTGGGTGATCTGAGTGATATTAATGCACCTAATTGCTAACTGGTGGTTACAATCAGTTCAACCAGTCAGTTAAGGTGCCTCCTCTCATTAAATATATTATTTAATGATTATTTATTATTATTTGATGATCTAGAGTCAATAGGGGCGCCTCCACCAACTTCTGATGATCAGTTCAGCTTCAGTTCACCTCATCGGGGTTCATTGAAGTCACTGAAGCACTAGGACTTGATGGTTGGCTTGCTATGACATGTGTTTGATCACTTTCAGTTCAGATTCAATCATTTATTGCACTTCGACTTTAGTTAGGGTTTGGTGAGTCAATTAGGGTTTTGGTCAAGTGGTTAACCGAGTGTGAACCAATGGCTTACAGTCAATTAAGCTAGACTCACTCATTGAATTCGAATGACCTCCTTAGGTATTTGAATTCCTCATTGATTCAAGCTATTGCTTGACATTGTTATTGTAACTATTCATTGTTTAATGAATATACAGAGAGGAAACCATTCTGGTTCTGATTAACACCATTTCTGAGTTATTTTTTGATTATTTCTTGATGAGATGGATTATTTGTTCCTAGATCAATGTGCAAGATTAATATGGTATCAGAGCTTACAGTGAGACGAAGATCTATCTCTCAAAAACAAGCTTTTTGATAGATTTCTCCATTAAAAGTGAGCAATAGCTCAAAAATCCAGCACTGCATCAGAAGCCAAGGCTTACCACTCAATACCCCAAGTAAAGAACTTGTTGATCAAGCTTGCTTGATTGACTATGTTGGGTGTGATGAAAGCCTAGAATGTTCAGGCTGTCTGACCTTATTTTTCCCTTTCTGTTTTATTTTTCAGGTTTCTACAAGTGAAGCATTCACTCCAGCACATCCAGATGGCCTCCTCAGCAGATCTCTTGACTCCATACAATTTCCACTCATAGAAAAGTGATATGGAGATTCAGCTGTGCTCCAAAGGACTTTTTAGAGTCACCATGGACAATGAAGTTGAGCCTGGATCTGCCATAGAAAAATCAAGATTCTTGAACAAGAAGGATGAAGCCTTCGGTTTCTTGTGCCTCTCTATTTCCCGAGACCTTCTCTTCCATCTTATGGATTTGAAGACACCAAAAGAAATATGGGACAAATTGGAATCTCTAGATAGAAAGCATGATGACTTGAGGGTTTACTAGCTTGAAAATGAACTCATGTCTCTCCAACCTTCCAATTTCGAGACTCTGAATGATTTCTTTACAAAGTTCAAGCATACTGTTTTACTCTTGAAGCAATGCAACGTGGAGAAGGAGGATGATCAGCTCATCCTTGCCATACTCTCCAAACTTGGGGCTGATTATTCAGTTTTTGTTTCTACATTCCGTGTGGGGAAGCTCACAACCCCTAGATGGAAGATGCCTACACTCAATGCCTTCATTGAGTCCCTAACAAATGAACATGACAAGCTTGTCTAGATGGGGATCATTCGATCTTCTCGTGATCAAGCCCTCCATGTCTCGGGGCCCAAATATCTAAAGGGTAAAGGAAAGCAGCAAAAAAAATCAGAAAACTAAATTTGATGCTCCCAATCCTAGAGTTGAAAACCAACAGCATGATGAATCTTCTAGCTCAAGGAAGAACAAAGGAAAAGGGAACGATGGGAAAGAAAAAGTCAAGTGTTCTTACTGTGGGAAGGGTTTTCACCCTGAACATGCCTGCATGAAGAAAAATCTTGATGAAGCAACCTCTCTCCTTGAGAGGAATCACATCAATCTTCCGAAGAGCTTTCGAAGGAGAGATCACCAAGATCGGGAACCACAGCATGAGAAAGGTCATGCCCTCATGGCAAGCACTTCGAAGTACAAAGCACTGTTGATTGACTCTAGAGCTTCGAATCACATGATGGCTGAAAAAGACTCCTTTTCATCCTTGGAGACCGGAAAATCCATCCCCATCCACATGGGAGATGACTCCACCATCATTTCAGAAGTACAAGGTACTATAGATCTTGAAAATGGTTTTTTCTCTAATGTTTTGTATGTACCATCTCTAGCAGAAAATCTCCTTAGTGTCTATTAGATGACACATACAGGAATGCCTAAGAGAGTCTCTTTCAGCCCAAATGATGTTGAGATAACAAAAATTGCATCCGGGAAACTCATTGCAAAAGGCCTTGCAAATCATCATGCAAAAGCCTATGAGTTCTCTCACTTTGTTGCGGATGCAAAGCCCACTACTCTGCTAACTCATGGAAATGAGGTTAGTAGGCTGTGGCATGAGAGCTTTGGCCATATTAATTTCAAATATTTGCAGCAATTACAGAAAAACTCCATGGTTGAAGGCCTCCCGGTCATCAAGGAAACCACGGGAATTTGCAAGGGCTGTGTGATTGGAAAACACCCTGAACACAAGTTCGATCGGGGGAAGGAAAACCGAGCTACAAGCATATTGGGATTGATACATTCTGATATCAGCGATCCGATGCCTATCACATCCATGAATGGATCAAGGTACCTCCTTACTTTCATTGATTATTTGTCAAGGTATACATGGGTTTTGTTTCTCAAAAAGAAATCAGAAGTATGTGAAATTTTATTTGAATTGAAGGCCTTGATCGAAAATGCCTCTAGGATTAAGATCAAGATCTTGAGATCTGATAATGCAGGGGAGTATGTCAGTAATGAGTTTCTGTACATATGCTCCCAAATTGGTATTCAGGTCCAGCATTCAATTCCCTACACTCCCCAGCAGAATGGAGTAGTGGAAAGGAAGAACCGGTCTCTTAAGGAGATGACCACCTGTATGTTGGAGTCAAAGAAGCTTGCTGCAAATTTGTGGGCTGAAGCCATGCATGCTGCAGCATACATTCAGAACAAGGTGCCACACTCATCCATGAAAGGAAATAATCCTTTAGAAGCATACTTCAGACACAAGCCGGATGTGTCGAACCTACGGGTGTTTGGGTCCACTGCATGGGCCTAGATTCTGCTTGATAAAAGAAGGGATTTGCAACCACAAAGCATAGAATGTCTATTTATTAGGTATCCTAATGAATATAAAGGATTCAAGCTTCTATATATCAAGACAAAACAGATCATCATCGAGAGAAGTGTCACGTTCGATGAGCTTCTTCAGGAGATGGAACTAGTGAAGGAGAAAACTGCTAAATTTCCTTCCTATTCTACTGAATATTTGGATGATGAAATTGGGGGTGATGACCCTGATTTGGATCCTCTAATTTTTGATATTAGTGTGCAGCAATAATCAGATGCTGAATCAGAATATGAATTGCAAAATAATCTTCCTACATGGGCCCAACAGACACTCTCCTCCGCAGGAGACAACATTGGAAATCTGGATGATCCAAGGAGAACACGGTCTTATTTCCAAAGAGCAGGTATTGCACTCTCTTGCTATGATAATTTTCTGTCCAAAACTTGATACTTTATTATTAGTTCTGATACAAAATCCTACTACCATGCTCATAATGATCCGAGATGGCAAGTTGACATGGATGAAGAGATGAATTCTCTTCAGAAAAACACTACTTGGGAGCTAGTTTCTTTTCCTCCAGGAAGGAAATTGGTTCAATGCAAGTGGGTGTTTCAGAAAAAGGTTGCTGCTGATGGAAGCACCTGAAAATATAAGGCAAGGCTGGTAGCAAAAGGTTTCTCTCAGGTCCAAGGAGTGGACTACCATGAGACCTTTTCACCGTTTGCAAAAATGGACTCCATCCGCCTTGTTTTGGCAATTTCAGCATCCAAGCACTGGGAGGTGCATCACATGGATGTTAAGTTAGCCTTTCTACATGGAGATCTTCATGAGGAGATATACATGAAGCTGTCTAAGGGCTACATCACTGATCCATATTTGGTTTGCAAGCTAAAGAAGTCACTATACGGGTTAAAACAGGCCCCAAGAGAGTGGTATTCCAAGATGGATGCCTTTCTTCTCTCGCAAAACTTTCAGAGATGTAGATCAGATCCAAATGTGTATTTCCAGCAGCATCATGGTAATATAATTATCATTTTTTTATATCTTGATGACTTACTGATCACATGTAGCACAATTGCCTCCATTTCAGCCATCAAAACTGCTCTCCACAATGCCTTTGAAATGAGTGATTTGGGGCTTCTAAAACAATTTTTGGGGCTCGAAATTGAGCAAAATTATGATGGGATTATGGTCACTCGGTACAAATTCACTTTAGACATATTATTCAAGTTTAACATGGCTAAATTTAGGCCTGCACCATTTCCTTTCCTTTCAGGGACCAGCCTTGAAGAAGGAAAACAAACACCTCCCGTGGACTGCACTATCTATCGACAGCTGATTGGTAGCTTGTTGTACTTGACACATTCTAGGCCTGATATTTGTTATGCCATGAATGTTGTATCAAGATACATGCAGCAGCCTCATGATATTCATTGGAAGGCAGACAAGAGGATCCTCCAGTATATTCAGGGAACCAGGACCTACGGCATTCACTATGCTGCAGACTCCGAGCTAGAGCTGGTTGGATACACAGATTTCGATTGGGCAGGTGATTCTATTGATCAGAAGTCAACTTCTGGATATGTATTCATGTTTGGTGGTGGACCCATTTGCTGGTCAAGCAAAAAGCAGGCTATCATAGCACTATCTTCAACAGAGGCCGAGTATCGAGGAGCGGTGAATGCTTGCATCCAAGCAGTTTGGTTGTAAGGCATTCTTTCAGATTTTGATCTTGGTAGTACTTTGTCCACTATCCTGTTTTGTGACAACCAGAGTGCTATTAAGATATCCACGGATCCAGTTACCAGGCAGAGGACCAAGCATGTAGAGATTCACATGCACTACATCAGGGAGCTAATGCATGACAGGACCATCATTCTGCAATACTGCCTGACTGATGCAGATTGCAGACATCTTCACCAAGAGCTTTTCAGAAAAGAAGTTCACTTACCTCCGTTTACTGTTGGGATTGAGTTCATCAGGGTGATTCAGACTACTTTCAGTGTTCAGCTTGAGGGGGGGGGGTTTCCCACTAGGTTTTCCCTCTTTTCCTCACTTAGTTTGTTTTGAGCATTGTTTCAGTTCCAGCATTATACAGGGTGACCTATGGCCTTAGTTGCCGGGGCCCTAGCATTTTTATGCTTTTTTGTTTTCTAACTCCTCCTGAGTATAGCTTAAGGGGGGTGTTGGAGACATTTACCACCATACACACTCTTTTTGGTCAAATTGGCCTAGTTAAACCAATATCCTAAGTATAATTGACATTAATTGACATCAGTGGAGCATTAATTGACATCATCCAGTCACACCCACGCCTACCTATAGTCAAGGAGGATAACTTAGCCTTCTCCTACAGTCAAGGAGGCTAACTAGAGCACTCCTGGGGTGATATGACTGATATTAATGCACCTAATTGCTAACTGGTGGTTACAATCAGTTCAACCAGTTAGTTAAGGCACCTCCTCTCATTAAATATACTATTTAATGATTATTTATTATTATTTAATGATCTGGAGTCAACAGGGGCACCTCCACCAACTTCTAATGATCAGTTCAGCTTCAATTAACCTCATCGGGGTTCATTGAAGTCATTGAAGCACTAGCACTTGATGGTTGGCTTGCTATGACATGTGTTTGATCTCTTTTAGTTGAGATCCAGTCATTTATTGCACTCTGACTTCAATTAGGGTTTGGTGAGTCAATTAGGGTTTTGGTCAAGTGGTTAACTGAGTGTGAACCAATGGCTTACAGTTAGTTAAGCTAGACTCACTCATTGAATTCGAATGACCTCCTTAGGTATTCGAATTCCTCATTGATTCAAGCTATTGCTTGACATTGTTATTGTAACTATTCATTGTTTATTGATTATACAGAGAGGAAACCATTTTGGTTCTGATTAACACCATTTCTGAGTTATTTGTTGATTATTTCTTGATGAGATTGATTATTTGTTCCTAGATCAATGTTCAAGATTAATATAAACTATGTATTTTTTACTATGTCATGACGAGTTGGTTAGGTTTTTTGTATTTTGACCCTATCATGAGGAGATTTAATTATTTTCTATTCAGAAGGGAGTTTGTCTCTCTTCCTTTATAATAGATCCTCCTCTCTTTGTAATCTTTGATAGAACATGGAGAATAAAACTTACTCTTGCTACTCTTGTGTCTATCTTCTTTTATGTTAAGTGTATTGGGCAAATAGTGTAGAATTAAGATGGAGTTATAAATGTTTAATGTATTATATGGATTCCTTCTTCAAATGATGAACCTAGCATGGTATCATTGAGGCAATTATTTCCAAAAGTTCTTCTTGATTTCATATTTATCTATTAAGTTAGCATTATATTCAACACTTGGTATATGTTACTTGTAGTAGAATGTGTAGGATTTGTGTGCAGATTTATGTGGGAGTTTTCAGTTCTTGATATTTTCATTTGATTAGAGGAGAGCTCATATTTGGCATTTAAATACTAGGACAAGGGTTTAATCTCTTCTACTCTCTTCGATTTTTTGATCACCAAACCTTCTCTTGGTTCCTCTATGACCTCGTTGCCCTTTCCTTAAGCAACTAGGCACTCGTCACGAGATTTCACTCTTTCTTTTAACCACTCCAACAAATTTATTTATTTCTTTTTAAAGTCTTTTTGGGTTTTAAAATAAACTGGAATTCAATTCTTATCTCATACATAATAGTACGCAAAAGACATCAAGATCAAACCCCTTGAGGACTGCACTTTATTTTATTCAATTTTATGCGAATTTCATGTTTAAATTTCATTTTATAATAATCTTTTGCTTGCTGGTCATAAATAGAATTAACTTGGGATGAATATTATATTTCAAATTTATTTTAGTTCTCAATTTGATTTACCTCACATATCTTTAGGTGGATTGAGCTTTAATTGTTTAATGAGCTATTTTTCATTTGATCACCTTAAGTACTCTTGAACAATTATTTTTAGTGTAGTTTATAGATCTTAGATGGTTTATTGGCATATAACACTCATAATTAGTGATCTAACAAATCCGAAAACTAACCATTTGTTCTTAGGTGTAATATCCCAACTGATATTCTATTGTACTTTACTACTAAGCCGTTTGCTCATACACTCAAGATTGTGCAAAATACTGACTAAAACGTGCATGCAAAGGTGCCGTGCCAAATGGCCCTAAAATATAGCTAATTTGGAGAGATTATAGGGTAAAGACTTTCAGGAAGAAGATATACACATACCACTAATAAATAAGTTGATAGTACACCAAAGATATGATGCATGCAATGTGTGTCGAAAAGATAGTGCTACTCTCCTCTGTTTGACGCCAAGCTACAAGTGTGCCCCCTTTTGGATGATGTTGACATTTTTGGAGGAGGAGATGTCCATTTTTGCTGGAACTTTGTTGGAATGGTGATCTAACCCTCCCGGAGATATTGTAAGAAACGTGTAGAGGTTTAGCCTCCTCTTAGGCACCTAGTGAATTGATCTGGCTCTTAAGTGCCCACGTCCCCCTCACCCATGTTTCTGTTGTTAACTGCTCCATGTATGCAAACAAGAAACTGATAATCACCCAATAGAGTGTGGTGAAGCTGCTAAGAAGGATAATGATGACATGCGGGATGAAAGCTGAGATTCTGGGTCCCAGTGAATTACTCTGAAGATATCCATCTATTCCCTCGCTGAAAACATAAACCTGCAATAAAACTCCGTCTGTGTGTTGAATCATTGAAGGTGAGTGAATACGGAGAAGAACTAGCAATAGATTGGGATGGTCTACTCTGAAGTGATTAGGGTAGATAAATTTCACTACCGAAACCCCTTGTTAGCTGAAGAACTTTGTCTCCAACACCAACTGCTATTGCTGCTCTAGAAACCAAACTCAACAATAATAATCACGGATAATCCTTTTGGCTTGATTCCCCTTGTTATATAGCTTATCATGTACTTTTAGGGTTTGCATGTCACTTTTAGGGTTTGAGCTTGTTACCACCTAAGTTGTACTTAGTGGTTTTTTATCAAATGAGCCTGGTGAACCGGACAAAGATGATTTGTTTGGACTTCAGAAGACCTTCGGAAGTGCTTCTGGGAAGTGCTTGTTGTACTATATCACATGTTCATACCCCATAGGGGAGTTGTAATAAAATGTTCTAGCATGATAGTGTCTGTAAAAGACTCGGTCTCTTAGACTTTATTTGTCAATCCGATCATCCCTGGGTGTTTTTTCCCTTGGTTATTATTGGTTGTTGAATAAACGACTGATAATTTTTGAGTTTTTCACTCAATACCTCCAAAGTTGGGGTGGTCGGCTTGGCATTTAGGCCTATTGAGGTTATTAGAGTCTTTGTGTCAATATGTTAGGCATCATGGTCGAGTCATATGAACATGTTTAAGCCCCCCTAGGTTTTATTTTTATTTTATTTTTTAAGTTTTTTTAATTTTAATTTTTCCACAAAACTTAGGCTATTTTTTGATAGTCTAATTGAAAAAATTGGTTTTGTAATAAAAGTGGGCTCGGATATCAGTTTCAGTCATAGGGGTGCTCATTTTCTAACTTAGAGCACCAAGTAAACACATCCACAGAAGAAGGTGATCTGGG
>LPNX010913600.1:0-37991 GCA_001517045.1 Pseudotsuga menziesii | reverse complement strand
TACTTCCAAAGGTCTTTTTGAAGTCCAAACAAGTTAGCCCTGTCCGGTTCACCGGGCTCACTTGATAAAAACCACTAAGTACAACTTAGGTGGTAACAGGGATGAACTGGGAGTGCACCACAACATGCAATCTTGGGAATTGTGCCCTCTCTCTCCTCCACACGTGTGGACCCGTCTGGATGAGTTTTGGTGGATGTTTCAGTTAACAAGTTGAGGTGTCAGTCCGCTCAGCTCTCCGATTGACAGTTGCACTCAGTGAGACTCAGATCAGACTTAGTGAGACTCATATCAAGCTCATATTGACTCCACATACAGCTGCAGTCTCTCTCTCCTTGGGAATTGCGCCCCCCCTGGGCTAGATTTCCAGTTTTTGTTATAAATAAAGCTCGTTTTTCCTCTTCCAAGCTAGTTAGAGCTGGATTGAAGAGTTGTTGTTATTGTATTGTTTACTATTTTGGAATAAAGAAATCTTTGGAGGCAAGATCTATTGTGTAATTATTTTCATGTGTGGATGGTGATTGTCAAGTGCTGATGAGGTATAATCTGTGTTATTGATCTTTGCTTTTGTTGGTTAATTATTGGCCTTGAAGGAGAGCTCCCTCCTGTTGGGGTAAGAGATCATTCTAGTTTGATTTATGCTCTTACTGTTCGCTTGTTTCAAATCTCTTGGAGTTGCATGTATTTTAAGTTTAATTGCATGCTTTCTAATGGTCTTTTTCCAGCAACACCCACTAGTACAAAATGAGGAATTAGCTACTAGGTGACTAAAAATTCTAGTCACCATAGGTTTTTCAAGTGATTTACTACTAAATATGAGCAATTTTGATTGACCCAACTATAAACGACTAAAATTAACGACTAATTTAGTCACCAGTTAACAAATATGACTAGATAATAAGTGACAGAATTAAAAATGACCAACATAAACGACTAATTTAGCCATGACATAAAAAATGACTATCTAGAAGAATATGAATTAGTCATTTTTAATTGTGTCATGGAAAATTGCAATTTTGACAATGAAGTGTAAATTAAATTTTGTAAACTTTAACACCTTCTATTAGTAATATTGGTGCCATGCACCTCGATATTCAGAGATCCACCAAGCCAATTGCACGAATTTTCTCTTGACCATCTTTATCCCTACTACACCATATATTAAAGCAAACCCGACTAAGTGCGTTCCAAAGGAAAATTAGGTTCCTACGTAAATTACGAATTAAGTACTAGAACCAATACCATATCGATACCTAGCTAGAAGAACCATAGTCGTACATCCCATCGAGAACCAGCCATTTGAATGCACCTCCTCCACGTAGACTTATCAAATGCATCCAATGCATGGCAAAAAAAACACGTCCACTTTGGATCTGTGGGCTGAAGGTATCGTTCGACCCATGCTCCCCTGTTTTTGTACTCAATACCCTATTTTTGCAAATGATAGGCCGGTTCAGGATCTCGCAGTGACCAGTCGAAGCACTTCAAAGGTATAGTTCTTGTCGCTCCGATCATGTTCATCACTCCAATCAATAACCAGTTGTTATGGATTATTACAGGTCTCAATGCTGCCATAGTTACTGCTTCCACTTTATATTCACAATTATCACCATCTCTAGCCTATGCGCTCATAACCATACGCATTTTTATCTTTCAACCTAGGAAAATCATGAGCACCCTCCTGCAATGCCACTATTTACAAAGGTCACTAGTTTTTGCATATTAACATTCCTCACTTGCTCCAAAGGAAAACTGAAGTAGACATTAGAAGAAGTGATTAAACTTTGCAAGGAGGTTTACTTGTTGCAGATGTCATTGTAGAGCAGGGGTCAAACGATACTTTCAACCCACAGATCCGAAGTTGATGTGTTTTATTGGCCATGCATTGGATGCATTTGGTAAGTCTACGTGGAGGCACATTCGAATGACCAGATATCGAGAGGATGTAGGGCCCTCATCTGTGGTTGTTGCCGGTCGTCGTCCCGAAGAGTATTGATCATATTTTGGTACTAGTCGGAGTCGATGATTTGGCCGAGAACTGGCGACTATGACCGGCTTCCGAGCCAAATCGTCGACTCCGTAGACTACTCCATTCATAAAACTAAACAACTTATACGATAATTATTAAAAAAATATAATATATAACCAATTAACATAATTTATATAATAAAATAATAAAAATAAAACAAAAATATATATAACAAAAACAAAAAAAATCTATATAATTTATATAATAAAATAACAAAAATAAAACAAAAAAATATATATTCTGCCACCCAACTCTCGACCCAATGGCTTTCCACCCACCTCTGTTAGGGCATGATGGTAGATTTTCCTGAACCCCATGGAGATTTCATCCTCTAATTCCATTAATGACTTCTCATCTTGTTGTCGCCAAATAGCCTGTCCAAACTGCGATACCATTGAGGAGATTGGTATGGATATTTACGGCGGTTGATGGTTTACAATTTCAGTATTACCATCATTGACAAGATAAAACAACACTGGAGAGAACCTGGAGGCTCGTGAAGATACGGGCCATGAATTCTCCAACTCTAGAGTCAACATCTCCTTCTTTCCTTACAAAATCCCTGGTAAGTTTCTTGGTTCAGTGTGAATTGATAAATTTTGCCCGATTATAATACTGAAAGTTTCTTGGTTTAGTGCGAATTGGTAAATTTTTCCTGAAGAGTAGGTAGCTAGGTTAAAATTGTGGATAAGTTTCTTTTTACTGTGAATTTTTATCATTTATCCCGAGCATTAACACTGACCCTTGGCATCGAATCAACTCCCAGCATCACCTCGTCTTGTGTGCTCGCTCGTCTATGCGGCAAGTTACTAGCTCGTGGGTCTTAAGCTATGTCGATCCAACCGACCACCTGTAAATTGATCTAGACCTAGAACTGGAACCCACGGCTTTGCTTTCTTAGCCACGTCCCACCTAATACCCACCCCATTGAACCCCTCCATAGTTGTCCCAGGTCCAAGTAGAATTACATCTATAGAATGGACACTCCATGTTGAAAACGCCATTTTTGTGAGGACACTCTAGTACAATACACAGTTGCCACAAATATTGATATCATGAGAGGGGCGCACTCCATATTTACTATCCAAGTCGTGTGGTACTAGTCTGTAATTCATCTCTACTATTCATGTTAACTGTGTTGTACTAGATTGTAGCTAAGGGGTATGCAATTTGGGAGGTGTTGTAGACAATTTGAAGTTTGAGTAGCTTTATTGAATGTTGTTTTCCCATATGTCTGGTCCTAGGGGTCCTCGAAAACTAAATGACTTCTCCCACTTGAAATGCTAAAGGCAACTGAACAGGTTATGTGAGGAACACTATTAGTAGAATATCTTCTTCTGCTCCAAGAAATTTGACTGTGAGGCCATAAACATATACAGTTGGCAGTTGTGGCAAGTGATGAGACTATAATGCCAAGATCAGTTCCACACCAAATGATGCCTGAAACATTTCAGTGCTATCAGTCAGCCCAAATAAATAATCTTTTTACAATGATCTCATCAAAGCAGACATCCCTTGTAGATATTTTTCTCAATTAAAACTGACTGCAATCCAAAAAAGTTATGAAGCCCGACACAAAAATGTCCTTTCCTTCAAGGACATATTCCATTAGCATGATTCTCACTTTGCAAACTTATTTCTTCCCTGTGGCTCTTTTGGAATATACGTATTCTTTAGGGTAAATTATGGTTTTCAGAAGACCCTGTGTTATAATCATCCCGAGTTATGTATGTTGCTTCAACCATGCTATCAAATGTCCATTTACATTCTTCGTTGTTCAATTCAAAGTCATGCCCGTGGTAAACTGAGCTAGAGGAAGAAATTGCTTTGTACCAAATAGCATAAATTTTCAATAAAACCAAGAACGTAATGCCACCCAAAAGGATTAAACTCAATACAATTGCAATAGAGATGCTAGCTACTACTCTCTTTGTTAGTTGATTCCTTCTAGATCTTGAATATTCTAATGAAACCTATGAGTAGGGAGCCAACGGCTTTCCAGAGAGTCCAATATTTCCCACAAAAGAGATCCAATGCCATTTGGAAGCACTCAATGGCAACTTTCCTTGGAGAAAATTATTGGATAAGTTCAACTCAGCCAACCTTCTAAGATCCCCAATCTCATCAGGAACTTCACCGCTAGGTTGATTATTGGAGAGATTGAGAACTTCGAGCATCATTAAATCCACAAGTGAAAAAGGAATACTTCCAGACAAAAAATTACCACTCAAGTCTAGCATGACTTGTAGATTACCAATCTTTCCAATATCCATTGGAATTGAGCCTGTCAAAGAATTGTATCAGAGCCTCAAGTCATAAAGTTTTTCACAGTTTTTTATAGAAGAAGGGATTAGTCCAAAAAAGTTATTCTTCTGCAAATAGAGAACATTCAAGGAAACAAGGTTCCCCAGCTGCCTTGGTAAACTACCCCAAAGCTTATTATTGTCAAGAGCAAGAGTGAGTAAATTGGTACAACTCCCAAGACGGGATGTAATTGTTCCATTAAATTCATTGAAGGAGAGTTTTAGCTCTCCAAGCCTGGAGAAATCACCAAACCATCCAGGGATAGGTCCAGAAAAATGATTATAATTATTTAGATCCAAATGACTTAGATTCGTGCACTTAGCAAGATCTGCAGGTAACCCACCAGTGAGCTTATTCCACGATAAGTCCAACAGATTGAGCTCCAATATCTGGCCAATCTCTTTAGGAATGTTGTTGTTCAAGCCATTCCTACCTAGTCGGAGATGGCTTAAACCTATGGAATCAACCAATTGGGACAGGATTTCCCATGAAAAAACTACTATTTGTCAAGTCCAATGTTTTGAGAAAACTTGAACCACAAAAAGGAATTATGCTTCCATTCAATTTGTTGTTCTAGAAATTGACATTAGTAAGGTTTTTCAAATGAATCAAGTCTCTACGAAGAAGTCCTTCAAGAAAATTATTATACAGAACAAGCATCTGCAAACCTTCAAGCATTCCAAAAGATGATGGTATTGTTCGAGAGCTTATTGTAAAGAGCTTATTTTTTTATTTCTTCTTGAATACTTCGCTTAACTCTTTGTCTTAAAAAAAATATAAATATAAATTTGTTTTCTTGAGTGGATTGCATCCCCGAGAGCTTCAACTCTTTACACATTGTTTGTGTTTGTTTGGATAAATGAAGGTTAAGGTATATATACATTATATATGCTCTGATGGCTAGGAAGTGAAAGCTGTACAAGAAATCTGCTAGCAATTGTCTTAATTTAGCAGTGGATAAATTTTCAGGTTGTTTTCCAATGGAATGGCCTAAACCAATCCAGAGTGTCCAGGGTCTTGTAGAGAGTGGCATCAATTGTGTGCCTCTGAGATACATGAGACCTGATGACGAGAAACCCTCAAAATAGCAGCTTGTGGAAGAGGAGATACCTATCATAGATATCTCCGGTCTCTGTGACGAACGATGAAATCCACTAGCAGTTGTCTTAGCAGTGGATAACTTTTTTAGGTTGTTTTCCAATGGAATGGCTTGAACCAATCCACAGTGTCCAATGTCTTGTAGAGAGTGGCATCAATTGTGTGCCTTCGAGATACATGAGACCTGATGATGAGAAACCCTCAGAATAGCAGCTTGTGGAAGAGGAGATACCCATCATAGATATCTTCGGTCTCTGTGACGAACGACAGAGAAAGACTATGGAGGAAATCTCAGATGCATGTAGAGACTGGGGATGCTTCCAACTGATAAACCATGGAGTTTCTCCAGAGCTTCTCATGGTCTGACGTGAGGTATCGATAGGGTTCTTTGATCTGCCATTAGAGGAGAAGCAGAAGCACGTAAATGATCCTCTAACTTATGTTGGATATGGCAGTCGAATTGGTGTGCAAAAAGGCGCAATTCTCGACTGGGGGGATTAATTTTTCCACCAATTTTTGCCTCTTTCCATACGAGAGTAGCACAAATGGCCATACAAACCAGAGGAATATAGGTAATGAAATAATAGTCAGCATGCCCCATTTTATTCAATGACGCAATTCCATGCTTTTATTTGGACTAATTAGTTTCATTAACACACCTACATAGTTTGTGGTTGGATCTAGTTGATGCAGATCAATCGGACTAATTAGTTTCATTAGCACACCTATATAGTTTGTGGTTAGATCTGGTCGATGCAGATCAAATGTTTGAAATATAGTTATAAAATGGAGCGCAAGCGGACAATACCCTAGCAAACTTTCACTGCAAGCCTCCTGAAAAACCTCTCGTATTGCAGCCTTATCTTGAAAACAATAGGGTAGTTTTTCAAATTCAACTTTGGGACTGTAGATGTTGACATGTACCCTACACAAAATCCATTATCCCTCTTATTCCAAGAGGATGAGCTCCCACCATTCTTGATTTGCAGATATCCAGGATGCAGCCAAATCCTGACATTAGCTCACCTAAAAAAGCTTCATTGCTTCTCTGCACAGGTTGGTCTTCATATGACTTCTGTAATAGGGACAGCATGTCTGCAGAATTCCTTCATTCGTATCTGTATACAGCAGGCTCTGCAGGATCTGATTTTTCCAAATGTTGCTCAAAATCTGTCTGCAAAGTATGCACAATAAAATGTCAAAACAGTCCCTAATGTGCTGCCTTAGCTGCTGAGGCAGGCCAGCAAGCTCACACAAATTTGCGTTGCTGGAAATAATGCCTCCAAATGCATGTGCATGCATTTTGAGGTGTAATATGACCGATGCCTACTATTCTTATGGTTAAATCTAGAGCTTGAATAATCTTAGTCCTTTTTCCAATTTTACCTTAGGGACATTGTGTCACATACATGGAGTGAAAATTAACATTATCTCCTCGGGAATCTCTAATTTTCCATGGACTGTATTGTAATGGTTTTTCACTGAAACATTTTACTGTTAACATTCTACTCTGACATGATGAACTATTATTTGTTGAGTTCACTATAGGTGAATAATTATGATTTTTCACAATTCTATGGGCTGCATTATTAGGAACTTACATCCTGCAAAGTGGTAAATGATGCATGGAACTTTATGTAGAGCAAGTCCATCTACTCTGCCTAATGTAGGTGGTGAACATAATGGACAACCATCAAATGGCTGGAGAGGGTTGTGCAGCATTGCATCTTACAGGCCTTACTTCAATGTGAACACATGTGTTGTGGTCGAAAGAATTATTGGTTCATTGTATCCACACAAAGCAGACTTTATTGAAAAGATTGCCCATAATCCTGATATGTAGGTTTAACCAATGCTTCTATAAGATTTTGCAATGAATGTAGATAATTTTTTTAATGATTAAAGTGTTTGCAGACCAGTTCAATTAAAATGGATTTCTATATAGTTTTTTTCTCTTATTTAAATGGTAAAGATGGGTTTTCCCCCATAATTGTGTATGATTTATGGGTATTGTCATCTTAGCATAAGGATTCATGTATTTCAAAATTCCAGGTTTAAAGGGTTTTTTTCACCAAATTCTAGGTTAGCAAAGATCATTATTTTGTATGTTTTTAATGTCAACAGCTGCAGTTTCATTTCTTCATCTTTTATATGAATTCCTTAGAAATTGGTATGGCAGTTGGCCTCCTGATTGGATTAAAATGTTTTAAATATATGTACACAACATGAATCTTGAAGAGGAATAGATAGTAAAAAACAATCCAAACGTAGGATAACTCTTTCTGCAGCTCTGTATTTACCCTTGTTCATGGAATGTATTCCATTTGGTATTTTAAGGCATAAAGATACATGTCAAATGGTTGATATACTTGACATTATGTCAAATCATTGTCTATTTCTATATGTGACTTTAGAGCTAAACTCCCTTGAAACAAACATTTGAGATTATTCTCCTTAGAGCTAATCTCAATGCTTGTCATGAGGACTGGCAGGTGTCATAGGCAATGTGTTGTTTTCACAATGGGCCTTTCAAATTCAAATTCCTTGTGTAGATAATTCTTCTACACGTCTTCACATCTCTTACCACCCAGCATGGTTTCAAAGAGCCAATAGGACTTCAAATGGATCTTAGAAAAGTCTATATCAAAGGATTATGATGGCTCTTGTAAAACACACACTGATGGTTCTGAAATGTCTGACTTGAAAAGAATATGTTGAATTCCAATAATCCCAATGCAAAACCAAGGGTATTTTCACTAAACAATCAAATTCATTTTCTGTAGTGACGTGCTCTCTTTTTGCATTGCCTTAAGAGATGCTTCTCGTGTTTTGAGCTGATCTACACTCAGTTCCAAAGATTCAATGTGACTTTCCAGCTCGGAAATTCTTCCTTTGTCAACATCTCTCTCTCTTGCAATATTGATTGCAACAGCTTCATCCTTCATTAACTTACTCTCTAGCTCCTCACACACCCTTAATATTCCAGCCTCCCTTGACTCTCCTTGCTGGAATTTCTCATTTGCTACATTCACAGCACCTCTGATAGTCAACAGTGAGTCTTCAGCTGTCTTCATGCATTTAGCTGTGACGGTAAAATCCACTTGCCCTATGGATTGCAAAGCAAGAGTGTTTTTCGGTGCTGAAAGATCTCTACTAAAGGTTGTTGTTACTTCCTCACTAGAACCCATGATATCTGAGCTGACAAGCACTTTCCAATTCTGCAGTTGTTCCATACCATTATTGCATGCATTAAGTAAAACAACAATGTTGTCAGGAAACATAAATATTTCATTTTCTTTGTCTTTATTATGAGCTTTGAGACTAGAAACATTTAGCTTTAGAGACTCCAAAGATTCCACCACAGTCAAAACACCTCTTCTGGTATGCTGCGATAGTTGTGATAGGATGATGGCCTCCTAGTTAAAAGAATAAGAATGTTCTTCAAATTCTCCTTTACGGAGTTCAAGTTCCCTGGTACAATCATCTAACACACATTCTAGATGATTCAGGATCTTGTCAACCATATGTCCTCTTTGGAGGTTACCATTCTCTACCAAATGGTCTAGATGCTCTTCTGGATAAGTTTGTACAACAGCTTCGTTTGCCAAATCCTTCCCCTGGATAAAAGAACGCAATATTTAGACAAACAAGCCAACAAACAAACTCAAGTGTGCACACAAAAGGAATGGAAATGCCAATATTATTTCATGGAGGGGTAATACACAGAGTACAATGTCATGCCAAGCTAGTAAGTTGCTTTGAAAACTAGAAAATTTACTGCAAGATATGCATTGAACTATTACTCCAGGGAAAACAATAGTAAAGTTTCCAAAACCCTCAGCTCCAGTTTCCACACTCGTCCCTGGTGGGAACATTGAAAGGCCACTGCAAATCGCTCCCTAGGGGCCCATCAATCTCGGAAATTCTCCAGGAAACATTATCAGACGAGATCTTGGATGGACAATGTCATTCCTGGATTTGAGGATGATAGCAACTGACACTTATTCTTAATTACAGACTACTTCATTACTCCCATATTGTATTTTATAGCCACCTCCCTACAATGTGTAGGGCATTCTTTTTGTTCATCTAGCTTCAGGATTTTCTATTGTACCCATTGACCTACTTTGCTCTACAGTGGACATTAATATCATTTCATTTCATAACGTTGGTCCAAAATTCAAATAATTTTGATTAAATGACATGAAAATACCAGGCATATATGATTGCACAATCCAAAGCTATTCAATGGACTTGTTATACCAGCTGGAGAAGAATTGAGCACAAATTTGATCTAAAATGGCCGTTAAATGCAATGGATCATTTCTTGCTGGTAAGAATGGGAGGAACAATGCAAATTGAAGGTTAAATAAATAATCTTCACCCATTGAACTAACTTCACCGAAAGCATCCCATAAGCTCCCACGAGTGCCAGTGAGATTATAATTTATTAGCCTTCCAAAATAATTTTTTTCATACTATAATCTGGCAAAGCTCAGGATCAATCATAACTCCATGTTTATTAAATGCCCTCATTCTCACTGTGGCTTGGGAGGTCTCTACCAGCTGCTCACAAATTTCAAGGAACAATCCCAAGATACCATGTTAGTTTGCCAAATGTTTGGGGTTTTTGCTAGACAAGTTCAAATGAAGACTCTCAGATTCTACTTTTGCACACCTAAATAGCTATAGCCTATAGCATCCTATGATCTCTATCTTTATTGAATTCATGGACATAATCCAACTGGTGAAATAATTAACTCAAATTTTGTGCCATCAAGAACATATCAATAGGCTCTTTGAATTGGCTAGCTTGAGCATAACAGTAATGTGAATATATTTCTACACTATGGATCTATAATCAGCATTTTATTTTTGGGCTTTTCTATATTATTAACCGTACCAACCTGTTTGCATGGATTTTCCTTGATAATAATCCCAGTATTTCAGAGAGAGTTGGCATCTCTGTTAATGAAATGAATTATTTCAATATTTTTTAAGCCCGTTGAAATTGAATTAATAGAATTTGTTTGGTAGGGAAGGAAATCGATGTGCAATCCAATTGCTTTAGTTTAGTCTCTATAGTAAAGAATAGTTGCATAGATTCTTTAGAATGTCAAAATTTATCCCTAATTAGATATGTTACATGTATCTTCCATAAGCTTCTACAAAGTGGCTACAAAACATTTGGACAAAAATAGGTAAAGAAAATACATTAAATATATGTTTGGGTTTAAATTAGATCAAGTATTATTTTCAATTCTTAAATTGTCTAGGCTTTTATCCAGCTTGATTCATGTTTAGACTACCTAATTATTTCAAAATCCATTCTTTGAAACAGGTTTAGCTTTATTAGTTAACAAAGCTTGAGAAGGGCAAAGTGATGTTTGGTGTCATTATCCCAGAGATTTTGAAAAGAGATATTTCCTAAAGAAGCACAACAATTTGAAGCAGTTAAAGTTGATTTCAACAGTTCTACCATGTAGATGCATCTCTATTCTGACAAGCAGAAAACTACATTCATTAAATTTTGCAGACAATGATCAATAATCAAACCCTAGAGTTGTGTTATAAATTTGTAAGCCTTGCAAGATAAGATAAGATAAGATAAGATAATTTTATTAATGTCCAGCAAGTGACCACAAATTTGGTCAATGAGACCCAAAAGTACAGAAAATGGAAATCAACACAGTTGGAGTGAGAAAGCAACTCCTACTGTAACTCTACCATAGTACTAAAAGCAGAGAAATAGCTAAATAAGTAGTCAATAAAAACATATTAAGGTAAATGAGATGATCTAAGATTTGACAGTGTATCAGAGTGTGAATTAGGGGCCTTTGAGACATGAATGTTTAGAGAAGCATGTGATCTGTACATGTAATAGGGACCTTAGAGCTGAAGCTTCTAGGTTGGCCTACAAGCCATAAATCCATCAAGGGATCTTAGTTATGTATATCAAAGCTTCACAATGTTCTATGTTGGAATCTTCATTGTTAGATTGATGCAACTTCTTGTACTTGTTGTTCCACTATATTTGGGTTCGTATGTATGCATGGTATTAGTGTTCTCTAATAAAAAAAGAACACATAAGTTTAAGAATATAAATTCTCTACTGCAAGAAATAGTCTAATGTGGTGTCAGAATCCTTTCGTATCTAACTTCAATTTCTAACATCGCATCAGAGCCGATGGTTTCACTTCTCAAAGATTGTTGATGAGCTCAAAACCAAAGGTTGCAGTTCTAGGAAGTTGTTGGTCTGATTGGAGCATGTGAGGCAAAGATCCTGATTGAAGCCAGATATATGGGTTAAGTAAGCTCCCAATATAACTGATGTTTAGCTGCAGAAAAGTCACTTGTAAAGAAAAGTAAAATGGTAGCGAGAAGAGATGGCGTCCTCATATGGAATCAAGTTGGATGGAAAGAAGTATGATATTCAATTTTTGGAGACACGAGATCAAGAACCTGTTGATGAAGTAGAAAGAATGAAGCTGGTTAAAGCCAAAGGCCAGGAGCAGCCTCCAATGGATAAAGCGGGATTGGATAAGTATGAGTTGCAAAACGAAAATGCAGAGTACATTCTAGGATTGTTGGTTACATACCACATTGTCTAGCAGATTAGACGTACAGATAGTACCCACAAGATTTGGGAGACCTTGAATAACCTATACAAGACACCAAACTAGTCACTGGTACAGTATTTATGAAACCAACTGCATGGACTACAGATATCCTATGGAAAAAGTGTCACAAAATACAAAAGAACTCAAGATGTTTGAGATAAATTATAGTTGCTCGAGATGAGCTTGAGGAGATGGGTCTTATTACTCATCTATAGTCCAGTTACCCAATGTCTAATCTTGGTGAATAGACATTGATTTTTAGAACCAGTTTATTCCTAGAATCAAGTTAAAGCAAGAAGGTTAAGAATGACAACTCGACTACCGATTAGTGAAAGATTGTAGATTAAGGAAATATTAAAAGGGTTATACCTAGATCCATAGTTGGACCAATATTAATATCAATTACTAGAGTTTGCAATTCAGATGTGTTGAGGGTGACAGATAGAATTTCCAATTGAAATAAAACTATCTTACTACCTAGAATAATTGTGAGTTACTGGTCAGAGCACATAACTAAAGCATGGGTGGACAATGAAGTAATACACCAGTCGATGATAGAACATCTCACACTTCTATTAATAGAATTCGCTTGGTACGCAAGTTAAGATGGTGATGCACATGAGAAAAAAAAGAGTAACAAGAGTCAGCGTGATAGATTAGTGTGCATGTTAAAGCTATTAAAGAAATAAAGTAAGTCATACAAATGGGAAGTTGAGTGAGTCATTTCAGCCGTAGAACCCAAAAAACAAAAATAGTATAATGCATTCTCAGAGGACCTAATGTATCACTTCTGATATATAAATAATAATATGGGTTATGCCCCATTACTAAAATGTCAGTGTGGCTGACTATTAAAAATTTAAACTTGCACTGCTATTAAGCTGAAGTACATGGTCTGTTTGTTTGTCATAATTTTTTGACATGTAGAAATCTGGAGAACTGCTTTGTAACAATTGATAGAATGGTCGTTGACCTAGGAACAAGAGAAAACTGAAGAAATAGCAGAACTTTTGTGCTGGGAAAATAAGTATGAAAAAGGTGATCTTGCCATTTGGAAAAAGAGAATTAATACTTGTTCTTGTCCTAGAAGCCTGAATACTATTGACCCACCTCCTGCCTGTGAATCAAGCAATCCAGATGATTCTTGGTAAGTTCCTGAACTTCATAGCTCAAAGTTGAATCATAGCTCAAAGTTGTAGACAATTTATGTAGCGTAATTTTATAACAAAACATAATCAGATCGATAGTGTGCTAAAATCTATTTTCAAAAATTCATTGCTGGTGAACAAAGTGATTATATTTATGAGAAATGTTTGTAACCCATACATTTTTTGTGCTTAAGCAGGACAATAAGCTCAGTGTTGTAGGTATTCTTAGGTTTAAATCTAGGCTCCAATACATTCCTAGGGTTTGATAGTTAAAACCTATTTTTCTCCTTCCTAGAATGTGCTTCTAGATTCCAGGTATTGGCTACATTTGTTATTCTATTAAATGAGCATTTAACACCTATCCTTGTAAGTATTATTCTATTGGATTTTTTTCCTTTAGAAGACTAATATCATGCCAAATTCTAAATTGGATATCAATCTTGCAATGGATATGTTGCAAAGTGCATTGTGGTTGTAGGATTCCTTTGAACTAAAATATCAGTGTGGCTGACTATGAAAAATTTAAACTTGCACTGCTATTAAGCTGAAGTACATGGTCTGTTTGTTTGTCATAATTTTCTGACATGTAGAAATATGGAGAACTGCTTTGTAACAATTGATAGAATGGCCTTTGACCTATTATAATTTGTGATTTTAATTGTAAATGCTACAAGATTCAAGGGATTAGCAACTTTATATCCTGAATACAAGTCAGAGATACATTTCGAATTCATCATTTTTATGTGAGTTTTGAATTTTCCTATCTGCTTTTACATTTTAATGGCCATGCATGAATTGATCTTGTGCTGCAAACAGGTTTAAGTTTAATTGTCTAAATCTTTAAAAATTTCAAGCATGTTTGCATAATTGGCTTCATATTTCATTACAGTACAAGAAGAGTCTATTTTTCTCCCGATCTGCTTTGATAGTGGCCTAGTTTTACTCAGATGATTGAAATTTTATGCCTATCTGATAATGTCTATAAAATCTGTTGACCCCCCAGGCATAAGAGAATGAAAATATGCACTACACAAATGCCTAAAGTCAGTGATGCTAATGATGTGTCTGGAGGGATTTTGGAGAAGTTCCCAAAGCGCTTGAATGTTGCTCCTCCTAGAGTTCTCAGTGGTTCATTATCAGGTGTTACTATTGAGACATATAATGCTAATACATAGTTGTGGAGAAAGCACATGAAAGGATACAAAAGAATGAACAAATATATTGGGGAGAGTAGATATCACAATGTTATGGACATGAATGCAGGTCTTGGTGGCTTTGCAGCAGCACTTACATCCAACAAAGTTTGGGTTATGAATGTTGTCCCAACCATTGCAAAAAAGAATACACTTGGTGTGATATATGAAAGAGGCCTTATTGGAATTTATCATGACTGGTATGGTTACCCTTCATTTCTCTTTTAATTTCTATTATAGAAATATAACCTATAGTTGGAGGCCACAATTCACAACAATATACATGCATAGCTAGAAGACTAGGTTTCCACTCTCATCCCATTTTTTCAAAAGGATTATAGGAACAAACTGCATATAATATGTAATATAACATGTAAAAACTCTGGTGTTTATATCCTTATACCTTTTTAATGGCCCTAGTGAAGCATAGTAGATTGACAGACAAGATGCTCACCCAATTGAAATCATGCCATGTGTCTACTACACGATGCGCCAATAGATTCCATTCTATTTTAAAATGAGAGGATCCCTCCTTGCCATATAACATAAAAATCATGGTTTTCATAAACCGATATGGGTATCTCAAGTATTGTGTAGAATACATCCAATTATTCTTTTCTAAGAAGGCCTTATATTCAGTCCACCAATCTTTCAATTTTTTTACTAGATTGAATTCCTTGGCTCTGTAATCATCCAAAAATGTTTTGTTCAATAGCACTTGAATTTTCTTCAACTTGAACATTATTTTGAATGAATAGGGTTGTAAATAAGCTATGGAAACCCTACCTTCACTTATGACTGATCTCATTCCAAGATTAATGTGTCTGAATATTGATTTGACAACATCGTTATATGGTAATATTATTGGTTTGGCAACAATCAAGTAAAGGATGTGCTTTCCGATATTTCAAAAAACCTCTAAGTCATCATGGTCCTTATGGAAGTCTTCATTGACGAACATTCTAAACATGTATTTGGGCACTCAAGGTCATCTTGGAATCCAATTAAATGATTTGTATCCATGAGCAACATTGGATCTCCATCTTTCCAAGGGTTGGGACTTTCTTCAACTTCCCATATTAAGGTTGCTTCCCTATTCCTTGTGGTTTTGACATTTTAAATAATAAATATCCTACAATAACAAATGAAAATACAAATATTAAATCTTGTAGACATAATTATGTCAATAGGTGATTTATGAACATAAATCAAGTCTACCTCAAGTTTCGAGCTAAAACGAATGGACTTTGATCAACAAGATAGCAGGTGAACAAACTTGGCTTCTCTAGCAAGTTTACAAAGGATAATGGTGAATATTAATTGTGAAATACCTCCCTGAGCTGGTTAAGATTATTAATGACAACTATATATATGCATGGGTGGAAAAGTTTGGTGATAAGTCCTGTATTTTGTTTTTGCAATGATTTATGGAGTTTGAGGATATGCCCTTATCTGAAATCCTTATGGCATGCTTAGGTGGCAAGCTGGGGTGCATAACTTTTGAAGAGAAATGTTTTGACCATGTCATTTGCACCAAGCGATTCACATGAAGCCCAAGTGCAGTTTGCTTTGGAGCGAGGTGTGCTTGCTGTGATTGGTGTAATGGGGACACAGCAGCTTCCTTACCCTTCCAGGGCTTTTGACATGTCTCACTATTCACGGTGTTTGATACCTTGGACTGCAAATGGTACTGGGGACTTTTACAGGATTAATGCTTTTGTTAAAGCTAAAATTCTGAGCTATAGAAGAACCTTGAATTTACTGATTTGATTCTCAAATTGATTTGTGTAGCTTCATTTGTTTGCAGATGGTATGTATTTGATAGGAGTGGATAGAGTCCTGAAACCAGGTGGATATTGGATTCTCTCTGGTCCTCCCATCAATTGGAAGCAATATTACCAATCTTGGCAGAGATCAAAAGAGGAGCTCCAGCAAGAACAAGAGAAAACTGAAGAAATAGCAGAACTTTTGTGCTGGGAAAAGAAGTATGAAAAAGGTGATCTTGCCATTTGGCAAAAGAGAATTAATACTCATTCTTGTCCTAGAAGCCTAAATACTATTGACCCACCTCCTTCCTATGAATTAGGCAATCCAGATGATTCTTGGTAAGTTCCTGAACTTCATAGCTCAAAGTTGAAGACAGTTTATGTAGCGTAATTTTATAACAGAACATCATCAGATCGATAGTGTGCTAAAATCTATTTTCAAAAATTCATTGCTGGTGAACAAAGTGATTATATTTATGAGCAATGTTTGTAACCCATACATTTTTTGTGCTTAAGCAGAACCATAAGCTCAGTGTTGTAGGTATTCTTAGGTTTAAATCTAGGCTCCAATACATTCCTAGGGTTTGACAGTTAAAACCTATTTTTGTCCTTCCTAGAATGTTCTTTTAGATTCCAAGTATTGGCTACATTTGTTATTCTATTAAATGAGCATTTAACACCTATTCTTGTAAGTATTCTTCTATTGGCTTTTTTTCCTTTAGAAGACTAATATCATGCCAAATTCTAAATTGGATATCAATCTTGCAATGGATATGTTACAAAGTGCATTGTGGTTGTAGGATTCCTTTGAACTAAAATGTCAATGTGGCTGACTATGAAAAATTTAAACTTGCATTGCTATTAAGCTGAAGTACATGGTTTGTTTGTTTGTCATAATTTTCTGACATGTAGAAATCTGGAGAACTGCTTTGTAATGATTGATAGAATGGCCGTTGACCTATTATAATTTGTGATTTTAATTGTAAATGCTACAAGATTCAAGGGATTAGCAACTTTATATCCTGAATACAAGTCAGAGATACATTTTGAATTCAACATTTTTATGTGAGTTTTGAATTTTCCTATCTGCTTTTACATTTTACTGGCCATGCATGAATTGATCTTGTGTTGCAGACAGGTTTAAGTTTAACTGTCTAAATCTTAAAAAATTTCAAGCATGTTTGCATAATTGGCTTCATATTTCATTACAGTGCAAGAAGAGTCTGTTTTTCTCCCGATCTGCTTTGACAGTGGTCAAGTTTTACTCAGATGGCCTAGTTTTACTCAGATGATTGAAATTTTATGCTTATCTGATAATGTCTATAAAATTTGCTGACCCCCCAGGCATAAGAGAATGCAAAGATGCACTACGCAAATGCCTAAAGTAAGTGATGCTAATGATGTGTCTGGAGGGATTTTGGAGATGTTCCCAAAGCACCTGAATTTAGATATTTAAACCTTATTATAATATTTTCATAACAATGATATTTAAAAATTAAAAATAAAATAATTTAAAAAATTTAAAACTTAAAACCTACTTAAAAACCTAGAACATATTATGCTTCACACTAACTATAAATACTGACGGGCTTCTTGGTCTTTTACCTCACGCTTCAGCTGTCTCCTGATGATGATCCCAAAGTAGGGATCGAAACGTCGAGATTTTCAAAATCATCCAACGTAGCTCCTTCTTATTTACAATTCTCCACTGTGTAAATGACTACTTTCATAAATACTAGTTACTAGTAAGTTGTAATAGTAATAATTATGTAGTTTGTACATTGATATCTATCACAAATTTGTTTGAATATCATCATTGTCAAGCAATAACAACTTCTTAAAGAGTGCTAGCTCAATGGTAGAGCACCTGCCTAACTATAGGCAGGAGGTTGGTTGTTCGATTCCTCCGTGCCCTATCATAAATTTGTGACTACAAAAAAAACTGAATTCACATATATACGACTATTAGTAGCTAATTTCCTGTATCTTAGTCGTATTTAGCTTAGTAATTAATATGTTAACATCTAGTAGTTTATTTAGTCATATATTTGGTCATTAATGGTTGTAATCAGTGACTAAATAAGTGACTAAATCAATGACTAACTCAGTGACTAAATCAATGACTAAATCCGTGACTAAATCAATGACTAAATCATTAACTATCAATGACTAAAACAATGACTAAATCATTGACTATCAATGACTAATAATTCAAGCTATTAATGACTAGTGAAATACGACTAGCTATAAGTTAGTGGTAATTTGCTACTATTAGTCACTGACTCAAAAATAGTCGTTTATAGCCTGATTTTAGTCATTAATTTCTTATTTTCTACTAGTGACCTATGTTTTAACCATCTATTTGTGCAAGGATTTTTAAGTTGCAGGTGATCTCACTTGTAGAAGGGGTTGATCTAGTTTGCATCTTCCTCATCTTCAAGATCTTTTGGAGGACATAGTCCCTCGGTGTTTCACCAAAGCAGACTCCAAATCCCAACATTCCCAGGCTTCCAACACTCTTTCTATCTCTTCCTCCTCCTAAAAATCAAAATTTTACCTGGTTACTTTGTTTACAAGATTTGATATTATTTAGATCTACTATCTTAAATTAAAACTTAACATAGATCTATTGTCTCAAGGCTCATGATCTAGATCTTGCTCCTAAAAGTTTCATAAGCATTCTAGATCTAGTTTTAGGGAAATCGTCCTTTTTTGCATGGCATTTTAAAGAGAATCCGTATTTTGCATGCATTAGATTTATGCTTTATGTTTTAAAAGATAAAATCCAGCAATCAGTGCACATCACATTGGCTTCCCTAAAGGAAAGCCAAGATCCCAAGGAAAGCTTGCTTTCCTTGGTTCCTTTTTTACCTTTTTAACTAGTTTTAACTTAGTTTTTTTTTTGTTTAAAGTAGGCTGACCCAAAGGTACTTTCAAAGTGATTTTGGGCATATTTCATTTTAATAAGCTCACTGTTTTTTAGAAGGTATAACAGAAAGAGGATAATTTGTTGTTTGAAAGTGGCTTTTGGGCCACCCAAACCCCCTCAGGGGTCTCCCTTTTTCGATTGTAATCTTTAATTTTGGCACTTTGTAAGATCTTGGTTTCATTCTGTATAAGAACCAAGAGGAATCATATAATTTTTTTGATATTGTAACTGCTGATAATAAAAAATTTCTCCGAATAAGCTCTTTCAAGCCCATTCCCCATCCCCCCTGGGGAGATTTGTGTCCCTTTTTCCGTTTTTTGCATTTTCTTATTTTTTCGCTCTAGATTAGTTTCATTTATGCAGAATAATATACTTTGATTACTTTATCATATATTCCATATTGCAGTATCAAAGTAACTTTAATACTTACACCACGACTTCCCGATTGACCCGAAAGGGGAAAGAGATGCGTGGTAGGACTAATTATAAAATCTATGGTTTGCTTCTTTTTTGCTGCTTGTCATTAATTTCTGCAAACAATCTTTCTAAAATCAATCCCCTCCTTGATTCCCCGATTGAGGTCCACTTGGACCGAAAGAGGTTCTTCGAGGGTTTTTCTTTCTAAAAACACATCCTTTAAAATTTACTAAAAATTACAAAGGCTTCGGTGTGTATGCTCTGCACTTGGATGCGATTTGTTCGATCAGTCAAGCTGCATCAAAAGAAATGTGAGTGACTAGATTAATTAGGATTCACCTTCCCCAATTAACCACCATCAGGCAAAAATCCAACGCCTCGATCAAACCATAAATGGTGGCAAAATACCCAAAGGAAGTGGGAACTCCTGGACAGTGACCTTGAGGCACCGATCTCTATTACACCCTCAAGTGTATTATGAACACAGTCTCATAGACTCCATTCATCCCACACATTCCTTGTGGGTAGCCATGAAGGTTTATTTTTTGGACATACTCCAAGTACCCCTCGAGTATATCTAGAGTCCTCCCTCTCCTAATTTAATCCACTCATATTTCATATTAACTTAAAACGTACCAAGGGGAAATTGCAAAACATTCACTCCAAGCACATGCAAGTACATTTGATTATTTTATGACTCCATTTTTAAGGCACTGGTTCTTTGTTTAAATCTTTCAATATATATATATATATATATTGTGTGTCAGCATTGTACTTCTTGTGCTCATTTTTTCATCTTGTCATCTATGGTTATTTATGGTTAATTTCAAACTCCTAAGCAACTAATTTAGTTTAACATCATCATACTAAAGTAATTTTCCTTAGTAACTTAATAGGGTCTACCCCCCTTGGCTTTGTTAGGAGCCTAAACAGAGGAGTCAAGAACAAGGTGACAGCCTTGACTCGATAATCGCCCCCAAGGACACACCAAGTGGCTTGAATATGTATGCCACGTTCCCCCCCAGGTGTGTGAAAGGAGGCAACAACGCTTTACTTTTTGCATGCATGCGATTCTAATTTCTTGTTGACTTTAAGCTTGAATTGATAAGGCTTTATGTACCCCACTGATGACTTAATATTGAATGAATGCTCTATTTTTCTCTAGGTATCATAGGTCCTCAGTCAATTCCATTTTTATGCAGTACCCGCTCGAACCTATGGGAATTAAGTAGGTTAGCGAGCATTTTGGTGCTTAATTGGAAGAGGACATTATAGTCCTCCTTGCTTGAAATTGCTTGTCCTCAAGCAACTACAAATTAGGATGTTGTAATACATGTTCTCCCTCCCATGTGGCATCCTCCATAGGTAATTCTTTCCATTTTACCAAGTATTCTTGAGTCACCTTGTTTTGGAGTTTCCTTTCTCAAACCTGTAGAATTCTCTTTGGAATCAGTACCAAAAGCCCTTCATCATCTAAGGGGGTAACTCTATGGATGGAGCAATGTGTTTCCCTACTACTTTCTTGAGGTTTGATACACGAAATAAATTGTGAATTTTGCTTTCCTCTGGAAGTTCTAGTTCATAAGCCACCACTCCAAACTTTCTGACTACTTTATAATGACCATAGAAGCGGGGTTTTAGATTTTTCACCCATTTTTTTATCGAGTGAAGATTGTCTGTAAGGTTGTAGCCGTAAATATACCAGATCTCCTACCTCAAAACTACGCTCAACCCTGTATCGATCTGCATAAATCTTTTGTTGATTCTGAGATGCCTGTAGATTCTCTTTTAGGACCTTAAGAATATCTTGACTCTCCTATACCCAATCTTTTGCCTTCGTTGCTCTGCTCTCCCCGAAAACTAAATCTGCAAAGTTTGACGCCTCATAGCCATGTAGAGCCTTGAAAGGTGTCATCTTAATAGACATATGGTGGGTAGTATTATGGTAGTACTCCCCTAGGTGTAGCCATTTAATCCATGTCCTATGTTGTCCTACTACATAATTTCTCAGATATCCCTCAATCCATTTGTTGACTATCTCTATCTGCCCATCGCTTTGAGGATGATAACTTGTGCTAGTAGCAAGTTCTGTCCCCACTAATTTGAACAACTCCTGCCAGAAAGCACTGGTGAATTTACCGTCATGATCACTGACAATGGTTTTGGGTAGTCCATGTAGTCTAAAAACCTCTCTAGAAAACAAGTCTGCTACCTGTGATGTTGAATAGTCAGAAGAAATAGAAAAGAAGTGGGAAAATTTTGTCAATCGATCTACTACCATGTATAATCAATCTCATCCTTGTACCTTGGGTAAATCTGTAATGAAGTCCATCGAGATGCTTTCCCATTTCTGCTGTGGTATCAATAATGGCTGAAGTAACCCTGCCGGATGAGTGTGTTCGATTTTATTCTGTTGGCAGATACTGCATTCCTGAACATGATGTATTGCATCCTCCTTGAGGCCTTTCCATGAGAACCTCTCTTTGATATGTCTGTAAGTTTTCAAGAACCCCTGATGCCTTGATAATGGTGAATCATGCGATGCTTAATCAATTAATTTTTCTTTAAAGCTAACTTTGGAACGAGGTATATTCTATTCTTGTAGTAGATGATGTCGTCAATTATCTTGTACCTGTCATCCTGTATTTGTCCATCTAATTATTCACAAGCAAATTTATTTTTGGAATATTCTACCAATAGAAGAGACCTCCAATCAATGGATATACTCATGAGTGATAATGAGCCAGGTCGCCTTGATAAAGCATCAACTACAACATTGTTCTTTCCCTTAACATATTCTATTTCAAATTCATATGCTTGTACCTTGCTGACCCATTTTTGTTGACGCTCATTCAACTCTTTCTGCTCCAAGAAGTATTTGAGGTTGTTGTGATCTGTCTTAATTTTAAACCTGCTTCCCACCAAATACTGTCTGAATTTTGTCAAGGCATGTAGGATTGCTAGCATCTCCTTATCATATATAGAGTAGTGGCATTCATAATATTTAAGTTTTCGACTTTCAAATGCAATCGGATGATGGTTTTGCATCAATATTGACCCTAGTCTCTCTCCTGAAGCATCACACTCAACTATGAATGGTTGTGAGAAATCTAGTAGTGCCAAGACTAGACAAGAACTCATGATTGTTTTCATTTTTTCAATGGTCTGTTGTGCCACTTCTGTCCAGATGAATGCCCCTATCTTTGTAATATTAGTGAGTGGTGTGGAAAATTGAGAGAACCCCTTTACATATCTCCTGTAATACGTGCAAAGGACTAAGAATCCCTTCAGTTCTGTTACATTTTTTTGGGGTAGGCCAATCCAAAATAGCTCTAATATTTTCCATGTGAACCTGCACTCCATTTGCGCTTATTATATGCCCTAGGTACAACATCTCTTGCATGCCAAACTGACATTTAGACATTTTTTCGTAAAGAGACGGTTCTTCCAGAATTCCCAGTACCTCATCCAGGTGTCTCAAATGCTTCTCCTAGGTTTTACTGTAAATCAAAATGTCATTAAAGAACACTACTAAATATTTCGCAACTCAGCCTTGAAGGTGTGGTTCATGCATGATTTAAAAGTTGTCAGAGCATTGGTGAGTCCAAAAGGCATGACTAAGAACTCATAATGACCATAGTGGAAACAGAAGATTGTTTTTGAAATGTCTTGATCCCTTACTCAAATCTGATGGTACCCTGATCGAAGATCAAATTTTGAAACGTATTTTGCCCCCTGTAACTCATCCATCAATTCATCAATCCTGGGAATGGGGTACCTGTTCTTTATTGTTTTCTTATTGAGGGCTCTGTAATCAATACACATCTACAATGTGCCATCTTTCTGTTTTACTAAAACCACTAATGATGCAAATGGACTAGAACTCAGGCGGAATGTAACCTAGTTCCAGTAACTCGATCGTTTTCTCGATCTCATCTTTGTACCTTTTAGGGTGTTTGTACGGAGTGGTGATGACTAGATGTGTCCCCTCCTCTAACTCAATAATGTGCTCGAACCCTCTGTATAGAGGTCGGCATGTTGGAAGATATTTGAATACCTTCTCATGTTTCTGTAATAATGCCTGTATATCAGCTGGATGTTGGGTGTCGTTATTTGGAGGTTTTCTAAAAGTAACCAAGCATTCGGATGACCATTTTATGTCTCCTTGTCTGAGTACGGCCTCCATTCTTTGTGATGATACTGGTTTGGGGGGATAACTATTCATGCCCCTCAAGACTACCCATTTTCCATCCTGTCCTTGGAATTCTATTTCCTTTTCCCTGTAATCCTTAGTATATTTCCCTATTGAGTAAAGCCATTGAACCCCTAATACTACATTTGTATCAACTACATTCACCATGTTGTCCACCGATTGCACACAAGTAGCAGAAATCTTCCGAAAGCTGTCTCCTCACTTGAGAAAGTGGGAGAGGTGTGACCTTGGGGGCAAGCACAGAGCTAGGTACTGTCACCTACTCCTAGCTCCTCCGTTTAGGCAAACTCCTAACGAAGCCAAGGGGGGTAGTCCCTAACAAAGATTTTTCTAAAGCTCAATGTGGTTAAAGTGTTTTACTTAGTTGCAGATGCGGATGGGTGTTACTTAGGAGTTTGTTATGATTAGCAGTGTTTGTTTATTATGAGAATGACAATTAATCAAAAGCAATCCACGTTGCTAACAAGACATTACAAAGATAAGCAAAGATTCCAGACGTTTAACTAAACATTCAGAGATAGTAATTAAAATGCACCACAGACAATTGATCAAGATGGATAATTATTCAAATTTAATCAAGGACCAGTGCCTTATGGAGTCAAAAAAATGTGTAAATAAAATGATAAGTCTAGGAATTAAGCTGGTGAATATTAGATTGTGCGAATGCTCTTGGTAGGTTTTAAAGATTTTACGTGCTCTTAATTAAGGTGTCTGGAAATCCTAACCGAAAATACCTTCAGTGGCTCCGTTCAACGAAATGACGGACCTGTCTAGAATCATAGCTAGGTGTTCAATAACTTAACCAACTGTGTCCAGATTGGGTTTCCCGGTGCCCACACTTGGAATTTTCCCACTTTCCTGAGTATTTAATCGAGACAACGCCAGTGCGTTGGTTATGGTGTAAAAATTTTTAATTATGTTTCTCTTGTGCGAACTTAACAAGTCCGTTCACCATTCTGAGTACGAGCCCAACCTGAAAGTCGGCAAAGCACACTAGGTGAAGGATGATCAACGAAGTTAATTGATTAGAGGGGTGTGTGTGTTGAAAGTTTTAATAAGTTAATTAATTAAGCTCTCCGATAGAGAGCACTCTTGACCTTGTCTTATGACAGAGGTTCAAGAGTATTATCTAATTTAGATACCTAATGCAGGGATTATGCAAGACTAAGGATGCTCTCTGATAGAGAGTGCTCTTGACTTGTGTTTCTGCAAGTTCAAGAGTCTTACTTACGAATTAATTGATTAAGCACTTAATGGAAAAATAACAAAGATCTACCCAAGAGTCTCTTTCAAGCTTCTTAGGGCCCTAATTGGGAAAGCAAAGGGGTGAGTATACTACAAGAAATATGCCACAATCAACATGAATAATCAAGACAATATTTCCTAAGTTGTTTTATGAACAACAAAATAATCAAATATGCACTACTTGAATAAGATTAGATGGTTATACTACACTACTCTACTATTAGCAATCGAATTGGAAAAACATGAAAACAAGACGATACAGGCTTCCCCCAAATGGGGGAAGAAGGGTGTGGGAGCCGTAATCCCACTCGCTTTTTATTAATTTACAATTTTATGACTTGTTCTTTTCCTTTTCTTGGAAGAACAGGGAAGAAAGGGATGGAAGAAGAGGGGAAAAGTATTTTTTGTTCTTTTGCACTTCTTACTTGCTCGCTTGCTTGCTTTTAGCCTTTGGGATTTTCTCGGTTTCTTCTGCAAATAAGAGTTTTAGACAGTTTACATGTTATGCATTAGTTAAGACTTTAAAGACAAACTACTAACTAAAATCTCGAAAAAGAGGGAAAAAACCAGCAATGAAAAAAGAGGAAAAGGAGAGAAGAAAAACCAAAGAAGAGGAGAGAGAAAAGATGAGAACGAGGGCTGTCCAAAAGAAAAAAGAAGGCTACAAAACAGTAAGAAAGAGGGCAGTGAACAATCGAAAGAGGGTTTCCCAAAAAAGAGAAATCTAGGGTCAAAAAACTAGGGCAAAAAGGGACCAAAACTAGGGCAAAAGATGGCTGTCCAAAAAGAAGAAAAGGGGCTGCAAACTAAAGTAAAAAGAGGGCAGCAATGAAGAAGAAGTAGAGGCAAGGCAAACAAGGAAATGGAGAGGAAGCCTAAAGGTTGGAAAAATTAAACTAGGGCTTCCTAAGTGACCAGTAACCAAGAGAACATTAATTTATGGATGGAACCAAAGAGAGACAGAGTTAGACTCTCAGCTTTCTTTTTGTATTTTAAAGAAGACAATCTCTGTAGGTCTTGCAATTAAAGTGTTAGATTCAAATGGTTGCTTGAAGCCTGGGATAGAAGCAGCTGAGCTCACACCCTTCTTCAACCTGTGAAGCCTGATAACACACCACAACTCAATACAAACGTGAGATCAAAATAACATGCTAGTATGCTAATAAAATTTAATCATGATCAACATTACGTATATACTGATTACTCATGTCCATCAAGATACTAATCTACTTAGGACCACAACCCTCTGGAAAACCATGCTCCTGAACATAGCATGCATAATAGCAAGAAGATTCTTCATGAAGGTCTTCACATGCCCTACAAAATGCCGTGTAAGCTTCAACCATGTTAACAGTCTCTAGCTGATGAGGAGGCCTCTGTTCATGGCTGGGATTTCTTCTTTGCCATGTTGGTTTTGCAGGGAAGGTTCTAGGAGGTGGTGGAGGTTGAGTTCTTTCAACAGTTATGACCCGATTCTGAACCTCTTTAATTTGTGCTAAGTGTTTATGTTCTGCTTCCTCCATATTTTTCTTCATCCCTCTTTTCATTTCAATCATTTGTTTTTCATAGGCATCCTTTATAGCTGATAAAGGATCCTTGTCTTTAGGTTCATTAATTTTCAAAGGAGTTGAAGACCTTGAATAACCCTGGAGGTTAGACTCACCAGATGACTGCATATTCTTATCAATTTTAATGGCCAAATTCTGAGCTTGAAGTAGTGTGGTTGGCTCCTTGTCTCTAATCTGGTACTGGATCTTGCCACTTAATACTTCTATGTAATAATCCAAAGTGGAAGCTGCAGGAGGAGCATGAGTGGCAGGGATGGAATTTGACAACTCTGTGAACCTATTGTTGAACTCATCCATGGTTTCTATATCAAACTTCTTCATACTAGTCAAGGGTGCCACTAGATGTCTAGGTTCCTTCTTGTTGCCAAAATTTCCAAGGAAAGCAGTCTTGAAATCAGCTATGGTAGTGAAAGAGTTGTTTGGCAGGTTGTCATACCAGTTTCCAGCCTTACCATCCAAAGAAAGAGAAAAAAGGGTCATGTAATCATATTCATGTTTGTCAGTACCCCTGACATAAGCACCACAGTGTTTTGAAAAATATCTGAGATGTTGCTCAGCAGAGGTAGAGGCATCAGTGCCTGTGAAAGTGACAAGCTTATCAATAGCTTTTTCGGGAATGTCATGAGGCTAACCTGCTATCTGAGTAAAAAACTCACCCATTGTGTTAGGAAAACAGCTATTGTTTTTTGAAAATTTTCTAACTTTTCTTGAAATAAAAGGTGGATGTCTGAAACAGACTCAGATCCAAGTTCTACAAGGATCCTACGAAAAGCTAGTTTGTTCAGTCTCCTCTTACAGACTTTTTCAGGGTCAGGGATGAAACTGAGCAAACGTTCAGAGTTTCTTCTAGTCGAATACCTTGAGGTGTTAACTGACAGTGGAGTCACCAAGTGGATTCAAGTCTATTTTCGAAGAGTGATTGGACTACAAATCTACCAAAAAGGGAAAGAGGTAAAAAACTAAAAGAAACAAAGGTCATCCAGGAACAAAAAGATTTGTCTCCGACAATGGCGCCAAAAAATGTTGTCCGTCGATTGCACACCAGCAGCAGAAATCTTCCGAAAGTTGTCTCCTCACTTGAGAAAGTGGGAAAGGTGTGACCTTGGGGGCAAGCACAGAGCTAGGTACTATCACCTACTCCTAGCTCCTCCGTTTAGGCTAACTCCTAACGAAGCCAAGGGAGGTAGTCCCTAACAAAGAGTTTTCTAAGGCTCAATGTGGTTAAAGTGTTTTACTTAGTTGCGGATGCGGATGGGTGTTACTTAGGATTTTGTTATGATTAGCAGTGTTTGTTTATTATGAGAATGAAAATTAATCAAAAGCAATCCACGTTGCTAACAAGAGATTACAAAGGTAAGCAAAGATTCCAGACGTTTAACTAAACATTCAGAGATAGTAATTAAAATGCACCATAGACAATTGATCAAGATGGATAATTATTCAAATTTAATCAGGGACCAGTGCCTTATGGAGTCAACAAAATGCGTAAATAAAATGATAAGTCTAGGAATTAAGCTGGTGAATATTAGATTGTGCAAATGCTCTTGGTAGGTTTTAAATATTTTACGTGCTCTTAATTAAGGTGTCTGGAAATCCTAACCGAAAATACCTTCAGTGACTCCGTTCGAAGACATGACGAACCTGTCTAGAATCATAGCTAGGTGTTCAATAACTTAACCAATTGTGCCCAAATTGGGTTGCCTGGCACCCACACTTGGAATTTGCCCACTTGCCTGAGTATTTAATTGAGACAATGTCAGTGCATTGGTTATCGGGTAAAAAGTTTTAATTATGTTTCTCTTGTGCGAACTTAACAAGTCTGTTCATCGTTCTGAGTACGAGCCCAACCCGAAAGTCAGCAAAGCATACTAGGTGAAGGATGATCAACGAAGTTAATTGATTAGAGGGGTGTGTGTGTTGAAATTTTTATTAAGTTAATTAATTAAACTCTCCGATAGAGAGCGCTCTTGACTTTGTCTTATGACAAAGGTTCAAGAGTCTTATCTAATCTAGATGCCTAATGCAGGGATTATGCAAGACTAAGGATGCTCTCTGATAGAGATTGCTCTTGACTTGTGTTTCTGCAAGTTCAAGAGTCTTACTTACGAATTAATTAATTAAGCACTTAATGGAAAAATAACAAAGATCTACCCAAGAGTCTCGTCCAGGCTTCTTAGGGCCCTAATCGAGAAAGCAAGGGGGTAAGTATACTACAATAAATATGCCACATTCAACATGAATAATCAAGACAATAATTCTTAAGTTGTTTTATGAACAACAAAATAATCAAATATGCACTACTTGACTAAGATTAGATGGTTATACTACACTACTCTACTATTAGCAATCGAATTGGAAAAACATGAAAAGGAGACGATACAGGCTTCCCCCAAATGGGGGAAGAAGGGTGTGGGAGACGTAATCCCACTCACTTTTTATTAATTTACAATTTTCTGACTTGTTCTTTGCCTTTTCTTGGAAGAACAAGGAAGAAAGGGATGGAAGAAGAGAGGAAAAGTCTTTTTTGTTCTTTTGCACTTCTTGCTTGCTCTCTTGCTTGATTTTAGCCTTTGGGATTTTCTTGGTTTCTTCTGAAAATAAGAGCTTTAGACAGTTTACACGTTATGCATTAGTTAAGACTTTAAAGACAAACTACTAACTAAAATCTCGAAAAAGAGGACAAAAACCAGCAATGAAAAAAGAGGAAAAAGAGAGAAGAAAAACCAAAGAAGAGGAGAGAGAAAAGATGAGAAAGAGGGCTGTCCAAAAGCAAAAAGAAGGCTGCAAAACAGTAAGAAAGAGGGAAGCGGACAATAAAAAGAGGGATTCCCAAAAAAGAGAAATCTAGTGTCAAAAAACTAGGGCAAAAAGGGACCAAAACTAGGGCAAAAGACGGCTGTCAAAAAAGAAGAAAAGGGGCTGCAAACTAAAGTAAAAATAGGACAGCGAGGAAGAAGAAGTAGAGGCAAAGAAAACAAGGAAATGGGGAGGAAACCTTAAGGTTGAAAAAATTAAAATAGGGATTCCTAAGTGACCGGTAACCAAGAGGACATTAATTTATGGATGGAACCAAAGAGAGACAGAGTTAGACTCCCAGTTTTCTTTTTGTATTTTAAAGAAGGCGATCTCTGTAGGTCCTGCAATTAAAGTGTTAGATTCAAATGGTTGCTTGAAGCCTGGGATAGAAGCATCTGAGCTCACACCCTTCTTCAACCTGTGAAGCCAGATAACACACCACAACTCAATACAAATGTGGGATCAAAATAATGATGCTAGTATGCTAAGAAAATTTAATCATGATCAACATTACGTATATACTGATTACTCATGTCCATCAAGATACTAATCTACTTTGCATAAACAATCAAATTGAAACTACAAATGATTGTTCTACTATGCCAACAATGGCCTTCTTGAGCTAACAAAACAATTGATCTCATACAAGTATTAAAGAAATAGGGGTTAGAGACGATATCACCTCAAACATTTAGAAAGTTACCACATCCAAGAGCTCATAGACCTCCAAAGTCCAATCTTTATCAACAATTTAAAGAAAATGCTTGATACAATTTTCTCAGAGTAACTCTGCTACAAAAGTCCATCTGAATAGAGCTAAGGGAGCCTCTATTTATACAATGAATGAAGAACTCAAAACCCTAAAACCAAAAAACCAGAACTAATCGGACTAGCCACCATTGAGAGAGCAGACCTAAAGAAGATGGGCTGGGAATGAGGGGAGGCCTCCACCTAGGAAAGGAACCTCCATTCCAACCCTCAGCACTAAAAATCGAGCCCAAACTAAGCCCACACGTGTGATGATGCCCCTGTTGGAGAGAGGAGGCGTGAGCATGAGGAGAGGCGTGAGCATGTAGGTAGAACCACATTCTAGGTATGGAGGAAGCCACTGCTAGGTTTGGAAAGGCCACTACTAGTGTAATATTCAGTCTTCACCTCGATCAAATCATCAAACCAATGAGTGCCCTCCATCTCATAAAATTCGAGAGTTTAGCTGGAGAGGACAAATCCGTTCACTGAATATAAATTTATTGCTCACTGAATTCTGACTGAAGCTGAGTTATGATAACTCCAATCATCATAAATACCCAATGAGATGTCATTTATCTTTTTATTTCGCTGAATTTGGATTAATTTGGAGAGTTTCAATTTTCTCCAAAATAATCATTTTTCAATAAAAATTCTTTTTTTCCCTCAAAAATGACTTTTTTGAGAAAAAGGGTGTTATGTGTTCGATTGATGATCTGAAAGTTGGATCTAACTGAATAGATGATCAAGAATGATTTTTGGCTTATGGTTAGAGCCTTCAATCACTGAATTCGGGGTCCGGATGACCGACTTATTACAAATGGGATTTTTTCTTTTAATTTATGGAAAAATTAATTAAAAAACTTAGGGAAATAATTAAAAATTAAAAAATTAAAAAATTATTTTTTAACCCGTCCGGTAAAAAAAAATCGGAATATATTTGAAGGTCCTATTGACTTAGGACAAGACCATGCTCTACTCTAACCATGCCTAGTAGGTTTATAACACTCAGTTGGGCTCTAATAACCCCCCAAGGCCCAGAATTCAAAATCGGGCATTCCAGCTTTTGAGGAGCGAGTGAAAAACTCAGAAATTATTGGTCGTTTATTCAACAGCCAATAATAACTAAGGGAAAAAACACTCTGGGCTAGTCGGATTGATTCCCAAGTCCGGGAAGCTGAGCCTTTTATAAAATTTTAAATGCTAGGACATTTTTTACATTTTCCCCATGGTCATATGAACATGTATCTTACAAAAATTAAAAAGTTCAGCCAAAAACTGGCTAACTCTGCAACACACTGAACCTCTGAACTTTGGAGATGAGCATTCATCATGCTCGATAACTGGCAGCTCAATAGGAAGTTCAACTATTGTACAAAATAGTTGGTAACACACCACATAAAACGAGACAGTCATATTGTAATTCCCTAGTGTGACATTTAGTTTGGGAATCCAATGGTTGCATTTCATGCTATTATTACTTGCTACCGCTATGGTGAATCCTTCAAATTTCTCTATCTGAATACCCTGCTTAGCCACCCATGCTGCATCAACGAAGTTGTGGGTTTCCCCCCCATTAATTAACACACCTACTCTATGGCCCTATACTACTCTCCTGATCCTAAGAGTATGAAACCTGGGTACTCTAGATAATGTAGCAATGATTCCCCTTGGCGATTCTCCCTAAAGAGACTCCTCCTCTATTAGCATCCATTCCTCTGTTGTTTCCTGTTCGGATTCATCCCCTTCACTGTCTGAGTAAACTTCTATATAGTGGACCTTTGCTTTCCCTGCACACCTGTGACCTAGAACCCATAGTTCCTAACAAGTATAACACAATTTTTTCCTTCTCAAATCCTTCCTCGTGTTGTCGTCCAACCAAATTTTCTTTGGCCATTCCTATTGAAAAGGTTTATTGTCCTTGTCTTTGGTTAGGAAATTTGTTTTAGTTGGAAACCTGTTCTTAGGGACTGAGTCTTGTAGATCTTGGGTTGTGCTGATCGCATCCTATAGAGTGGATGGCTTGTAGGTTTTCACCCACCCATGTAAAGGTTCCGTCAAAGCTTCTGTAAATAACATAATCAACCTGCCCTCTGACACATTTGTTACCATCACTGCTACTCTCTGAAACTCTGAGATGAAGGCCTCAGTACTGCCTGTCTATTTGAGTTGTGCTAACTCTCTAAAATGGATCCCTAGATCCCTTTTGTCAAACTGCTCCATGAGCCTCTTTGTGAAATCACTGTAAGAACTGATGGTGTTGTAACCCAGCATCACTAACCCATGGTACCACCACTCATGAGCCTCTCCGTCGAGATGTAAGGTATCCAATTTAATGGCATATGTCTCCATCATAGGGTTGAGTTGGAAGTAATCATCCAACTTTTGAACCCATATTCTCATTGAACACCCGCGAGTCCTATTAAAGTTTGGGATGGTCATCCTACCCTCCATTTTCTACAATTCATAGTTTTGGTATGTTGTTCACCAAAAGCACACCATCAGCAGAAATCTTTTGGACTGATGTTTCCCTAAACAGGAAAGGTGTGGCCTTGGGGGAAAATAAAGAGCCAAGTGCTGTCACCTAATCCCAACTCCTCCATTTAGGCTAACTCCTAACGAAGCCAAGGGGGGTGGTCCCTATTATAAGAAAATATATGATTTTTAGTCTACGAAAGAAAAGACTAAATCTAGTAGTTAATATGAAATGGATAAAATAACACAACGGACTATTGCAAGAAAGAGATCACATCAACAACATTTGACAATGTAAGCACCATTCACGACATTTTGCAATAATTGATTTAAGCATTGAAAGTAAAACAGACCAGTGTCAATGAATATGGAGTGCTTGTAAAAGTGGAGGGTTGTTGTGTCGTGTAAGTATTGCAGCTGTCTCGTTGGTCAGTTTTAAAATTATTAATGAGTAATAAAGGGCGTGGGTTAATTTTGGGTTTGGCCCAACAAGTCAGGTCCCTTCGAACTGAGTGCTAAAGCAGTAATAGCAAGTGTGCAATGGGGCGAGGATGAACTTTCTTGGAGTATCCCCATGAATCTGTAGTAATTACCCTTTGCAACCTCCCGAGTTCTCAAGAAAATCACTTGTGCGGATTTTCCTATTAAATATAGTAACTCATATCCCTTTCTGATACAACCAACTGATCAGACAAGCTGCAACGGTGTAGAGCATACGGGGAAGGAGTCTTGGTTTATTTTATTAGAGACGTAACAATGAGTTGTTTAGATGACGACTGAAGAGTCTCTTTCACCTATCGAGTACTCGGGAAAGCAACGATCGGATTGATTTAAAGATTTAAGAACAAATAAATTGGAAATAAAGATAAAACTAACAGTAAACTCTCTGACAAAGAGCACTCTTGATCCACCTTTCAGTGAGATTCAAGATATTTTGGGTTCCTTCTTTTTATTTTATCATTTGAATAAAATTAGAAACGCTGAAAGTAAAACTATACTAACAAAGATTTTTCTTTTTATGAAAGCAAAAAAAAGACTAATCTACTCTAAAGAGTTGTTATGCATGAAAAATACAAAGAAAAAAAAAACAAGGGACGATACAGGCTTCCTCCAAATGAGGGAAGTGGGGTGTGGGAGCCTTTATCCCACTTGCTCTCTATTAATATGTTACAATATCATTTTTCTTTTGAGGAATAATTTTTGTCCTTTAGAGTTAGGATCAAAAAAAGTTTCCAAAAATTTGAAGAATGGGTAGAGAAGAAGTGGGAGAGTGGGAGAGGGGGTTGGAAGGAGCCCTTTTTATGGTTCAAGTCTTTGCATGCGCCTCCAAAACTCTTCTTTCCTGAAAGATGGGTACAAAAACCAGCCAACACAAAACTCAAGAAAAAGCTTGCATGTTAGCCAAAAATGCATGAAAATTTAAGTTCTAGTACTTGCAATTGATAGGAATAATATGCTCCTTCAAGTACTAAGACTAAACAAAGTTAGATCTAAGTTTTTGGTAAGATAAACTTAAAAAAAAATATTAGATCTATATAACAAGAGATAGAAGGGATAATATTTAACACTTAGATCTACTTGTTATGAAACAAAACAAAAGTAACACTACTACATTTCGACCAAAAATCCGACGGTCGTATTGTCGGATTTTCGACACTTCTCTGTCGCATGTACGACACTATGAATTTTTTTAAGCATCGGTGGTTAATCGTCGATTATCCGACATCCTTCCAATCTGTCGGTTAAGCGACACCTAAGTTTACCATCGGTTAAATGTAAAGCGTCGGTTAAGTGACAGCATTTCTGCAACGGTAGTGAAATGTTTTTTTTAAAATAACCTTCATGTCGTCGGTTAAGCGACATTTTGGCCGTCGGTTCAGCGATGGTAGTAAAAAAAAAAATTTTAAATAACCTTCATGCCGTCGATTAAGAGACGGCTATAAACTGAAATCGTCGGTAAAGCGACAGTTATAGCCGTCGGTTAAGCGACGGGAGTCAAAAAAAAATTTAAAAACATCCTTCATGCCGTCGGTTAAGCGACATCTACAGGTCGTCTCCATCGCACAACGGACATCTGAAAGCCGTCGCTTATCCGACGGTTACAACTATTTTTTTTTTTAAATACAAATGTATTTACTGGGATCTCCACGCAAACGAACTGGGCTGGCCTGCAAATCTCCATGTTCGATACCAAGTCCCTCGCAAGTTGGGAGAGCATTATTATTATTATTAGACTCATGTATGATAGCTTCTTTTATCTCAGCCACTATTTCACTCACGCTGGGCCTCCAAGATGGCTTAGCCTCAACGCATCTTAGGGCTAGATTGGCAACAACAACTATTGATTTAATGTCGTAGTTTCCATCCATCCTCTTGTCTGTGATTTCTCCAATTTCCCCACTTATTAATATGTCAGGATTTTCATCCCTCTCCACTCGCACATACGGTGTGACCTATAATTACGGAACATATTAATGAATGGCATTAGAATATCACAAATTACTGCAAAAAATGTAATTATAAGATATCAAAATTATAACTAAAATTGGAAGAAGATGCAGTTGAATATCATCAACTACGTAGTCAGTAGGTTCATGTTTCATATTGAGAATGATAAATTATAACTAAATTCCTTACCCATTCAACCAGGTTAACTTGCTCTTCCGGTAGATTTGCACTTATGGGTGGTCTGCCGCATATGATTTCTAACAACACCACTCCAAAACTATATATATCACTTTTCTCAGTGAGCATTTGAGTGCAAAAATATCTGCCTCGGCCCAAACAAAAATGACTTAAATAAGTTGTTATGACTTGATTTGTAAATGTATTGGATTTTCAAATCATAGGTCCCGCATTCAAATTATATAGGTAATCAATTCCAGATGTGATTACCTATAGGGCTTTGATTAAGGCACATTCTGAGGCAGGAAATATACAGGAGGCCTCTGAACTTCTTGATAACATGATAGGTTGTGGAATTGTGCCAAACGACTCTCTCTATAACACTGTCATTGACAGACTTTGCAATCAATGGAAATTTGATACTGGTATGAAACTCTACAATGAAATAGAAAGGAAAGGCATGCTCCCAAGTATTAGCAGTTACATGTCACTTATCAGAGTACTCTTAAAAAATTCTAGAAAGGAGGAGTTTAATGAGATTCTGAACAACACCTATGTAAAAGAATTGGCTTCTGATGTCAGAACTTGCAATATGCTGATTGATTGTTTATGCATGGAAGATGCAGATTTTATCAGATAACCGACGAAAATCCACCTGTTAAATAAATTCAACTGTCAACTTCTTACTGTTTATCTTTTGACAGACCTTAATTATATCATAAAGCAAAAGGACAAACATGTTCAATGTTATTGAGACAAATGACATTAAAATATCCATGAAAAGATATGCCACATTCATCAAAAAGAATGAACCAGACAATAGATAAAATAAAAACCTAGTTGGATCAATAATGCCAATGTTAACAGTGAATTCATAGAGTAGAAACTTCCCGTATAAATAATATTAAAAAAAATGGCCACAGTAAATGGTTTGACTCTTTGAGTTTCCGGCAAAATCTTACCATCTGGCACACATGTGAGAGGGTTCCTTCAATATCAGCCACATTTAGTTTCCAAAGTGAGTTAATCATCAATTCTTTGTTGGACTGTAGATATGCTTCCAAATCACCTTCAGAATAATTCCCCTCTGTACTCAGTTGTCATTTCATATCTTCTTGTAACTGTAGCATATCGCCATAAGTTGTTCAAAAAAGTTCAAGGAACCAATTAAGCATAAAATAATCTAACATTCATGCATTTTTTGTGGATTCAACTATCAAATTAAAGACTAGAAATTAATGTAAATTTACACAGCAATTAATCCATGCCACTACAAATGCTATTGGGCCGTGGTTGAGGCACGACATTGCCATACCAATGATCCAGGGCCAAACACCAGCAGGCATAGAACCCTGAACAATGTGTGTTTTAGCTGCTCCCACATTGAAGGAGGGGTGTGATAATGCAGAAATTGGGATCATAGCTCCCCACAGACCAAAATATATGTTTACCCTTACCACTACAAATTTCACCATTTTTTTAAATCCTAATGTTTATGAAAAAAAGAGAGGAAGGGCATATTCAATGATCATATCCTCTTTCTCTGTGCCATTAGGGCAAAAATAAAATCTGATAAGCTGGAGCATCTAATTACTTTTAGCATATTTAATAAGCAGATAACCTTTAGCCAACAATTGCATACATATCTCTTCCCTCCAATTCCAATAGAAAGATTGAAGTGAACAATCCTCATCAGCAAAAACAGATTTTCACCTTAGCTTCTAGATGGTGAACATGGTAACCCTTCCAAATCCCTGTGAAGGCCAAGAGCACTAGATCCCTAGAGTCGCTGAAAAGCATGGCTCTACAAAGCACTTTTCCCTAAAAGAGAACTGGGTGCTGATCATTGATGTGCTGACAGCAGTCCCTGCCAAATAGACAGTCCCAGAAAATGTACCACAAACTGTACAAAGTTCTATCTGTCAGCCCACTCTTAGCCAAGAGGTCCTTTAAAGGGAGCCACTGTTAAATGAATAGCCATGCAAATACCCAGTGTGTATGACAAGCCACAGGGACCACACGCTATGAGGTCAGGATCAGAAGAAATCCAACAGCAATAAGAACAGGGCCAGGACATGCCTCTGGTGAAGCCAGGAGTACAATTTCCAGGAATCAGACTGTTGAATCTTTTTGCCAAATACCCACACCCAGTGTCTCCAGAAATGGCCCTGGCCCCTACATATCAATGTTCAGTTTGAACAAGTCCTTGGGGGGGAGCAACCCAATGATGTCTTTGAAAGCAGTCTTGTCAGAAGAAAAGAGGGCATCTGACAAGCTAATACCTTCCAGTTCTTCCAACAATGAGCCTCAAAGTCCCAAAGGTCTCTCCAAGTAAAAATGTTTTTCATTTTGGCCATACAGGGGAGCTATCACAGCTGGAAAATATATGGCAAAGAGCATAGTGTGAAGGAAAAGGGTTGGTTATTCTTAAGGCATAGTGCATGGTTGTCTTTAATTTTATCATTTCTCTAGGCAGGTCTGTGGAAAGTGTCTCTGAGAAAGATCCCAGTTTCAAGAGAGGACACATTTTGGATAGAGCAAACATTTAAAGATACTTCATTACTCACACATTGTGAGCAGTTAGTTTTTTGTGTATTGAAGGATGGGCAATCAAGCGTTTTGCTGAAAATATTGACATCCCTTTTGAGCATGCATGTCGGGGCACTACGAAAAGTTGTGCTTTTTGTTCTTGATGGAAACGAATGCGAAGATGATGCACTATTTTCACTAAATTTGTTGCTTCAAGCAGGTTATGACAAGTCAAAGCAGGAAGAGCTGTTGGGGAAGCTAGGAGCTAGCTTTAAGCTTATAGAGTATGTAC